>PVJA010019035.1:0-38991 GCA_004027025.1 Myocastor coypus
GGAGGAAACAGGACTAAAACCCCTGGACCTGGTGCACAGTCAGCCCTCAGAGCACTCGCTCGCTCGGGAACGAAGATTGGGAGAATTGAGGATGTTACCCCCATCCCATCTGACAGCACCCGCAGGAAGGGAGGTCGCCGTGGTCGCCGTCTGTGAACGAAGCTCAAATTGCTTTCTGTTAATAAATTGCGTTCATGTAAAAAAAAAAAAAAAAACTATGGTTACATTCTTTTGTTTTCTTTTTCAGTACTGAAGATGAAGCCTGTAGTCTCCTGCATGCTAGGCAAGTACTGCACCACCAAGCTAAATTCCTAGCCCCTAGATTCTTACATTATGAGAACTTATAGCAATAAGTTCTATGTTACTCCAGCCACTTTTTAAAAAAATTTTTAATGGTACTGGGGATTAAACTCAGCACCTTGTGCTTGCCAGGCAAGCACTTATGCTGCTGAGCTATATCCCCAGCCCAAGTTCTATGTCATTGAGGATAGCAAAAGGTGGGGTATTCATAGGTTCTGGTCCTAGCATGTATTGCTAAAATCATCATGGTGGTCATCTAATATAGCTGACGCCCTTAAAACAAAACCCATCTTCCCCAAGACCACCCCCTCCTTCTTCACCAACTCAGCCCAGGACCCACATTCAGCTTCCTCAGGTATATCTAAACATCCCCTCCAAACTCCACCCTGGGCAAAAAGGCCATAAAAGCCTCAGCCTCCCTTTGTCTAATGAGAGAGAATTCCTCATCCTTCCTTCCCCACATTCTCTCCTGAGGCCTCAGAGAAAATAAAACCCCTTTCTCTTTTTTCGTCTGCCGTGCCCATTGCCTAAAAATATCAGTTATAAAACACACTAGAAGCTCAAGTTTGGTGGCACATGCTTAAAATCTCAGCACTGAGGAGGCTGAGGCAAGAGGATCATTATAAAGAGAGCTCAAGGACAGCCTGAACTATATAGTGAAACCCTATATCAAAAAGACTAAAAGGGGCCAGTGAGATAGCTCAGCAGACTAAAGTACCTGCTTAGGCAAGCTTAGACAAGCTTAGGCAAGTGCAGAGACCACATCTGATCCCCAGCACCATATGCCACACCAGCCCCGCCCCCAAGGCAGCTGAGCTGGCCACCAAGTCTGGCAACATGGTGCACATCTGTAATCCCAATGCTGGGGAGGCTAAAAACCAGGAGGATCCCTGAATTCAAGCTGTGTAGTAAGATCCTATAACAACCAAATACATTAAAAACAAATAATAAATAAAAGATAAAGAACAAAAAAACCCCACCAGATAGAGGAATCCGATTTCTGTTCAATTACACTACACATAATCAAAAACTACAGCAAATGCAGCAGCTGAGTGTCATCCAATGAAAAGGCAAAGTCTTCTGTACATGCAGCAGCACACCCAACTTTAGTAACTGTGCGCGACAACTTTCAACCTGCTAGTGCAGTCAGTGGGCTGTGAGCTGCAACTGAGAGGCAAGCTTTAAGGTATACCAAACCGATCAAGAACAGCATCCTAACACAAAATTGTCAATGTCATTGCAGTTGCATGACAATGGCTTCAGATCCCAACTTTTTAAGAAATATCATTGTGAGAGACGGAATTTGGGTCTATGGTTATGATCCTAAGATCAAGGTTCAAAGTTTTCAATGGAAACCACCAAGTTTTCCTTTTACAAAAAAAGGGCATCCATCAAACCCAACATCAAGCTGATGCTGACTGTGTTTCTTGACCTTGAAGGAACTGTGAGAGCTGAGCATAGCAGTGGACTCTGAATAAAGAAACAGTGTGTGCAGAAAATGGCCAGAGAAATAGTTTCATCCTCCATCAAGACGATCTTCCAAAGCCGGGCGTGGTGGCTCACGCCTGTAATCCCAGCACTCGGGAGGCTGAGGCAGGAGGATCGGAGTGAGTTCAAGACCAGCCTGGGCTACAAAAGTGAGCTCAAGGCTAGCCTGAACTGCATATCGAGACCCTGTCTCAAAAAGACAAAAAAAAAAAAGACAATCTTGCATATCATGTATCATGTATGGTGAGGCAAATTATGCTAAATAAAAACCTTACAGCATGGCCTCATCCTCTTTATTCAGTGGATTTGCCACCATGGGACTTTTGGCTCTCCCCCAAAGTCAGAAAGACCACGAAAAGTAAACGCACTGAATCTGCTCTGGACATAAGAGGCAGCCATGCCAGCAGAAATTAAGCACACTCAGAAAAAGGACTCACAGAACTGCTTCAGGAAGTGGCAAGAATGATGGGACGAGGGTACCTGAAGTAAGGGAAAGTATTTTGAGTGAGGGAATTAGGGCAGCATGTCTTGTACCATAATAATTTTTTAAACATTCACTATATATTTTAATGAAATCTTGGGTCTATACAGTGGTACCTCTGTTCCCAAACAATTCTCTCCACCACTCTGGTCACAGACTTAATAGGATGAGAGCTGTATCAAATTTCCCCAAAAGATCAACACTGAATCTAACCTTTGAGTTTGATTTGGATCTTGTCCAACTCAGTTTGTGACCAGAATCACAGGAAGAATAAAGTTTGTGAAGCTAGTAACCACGGTATACATGCACATAGAAAACAGAAGAAGCACCAAAAGGGCAAGGATTATCACCCAATGATGGCACTGAAGAGTTCCACATTCTCATGTTATCTGTCTACAGTGTTGTTATGCCTTATGTCTAGTTGTCCCCTCAAAGCCTCATGCAGTCATGGGGCGGGGACTTCTAGAGTTTGAGACTTGCCTCATGATCCCTGGGATTATGTGTTTTAGTACTGATGGGACTATGGGTCTGAGTACTTCTGGGATTATGAGTGTGGCCTAAGGCAGATAGGCTGAGGTAGAGAGCCTGAATGTAGTAATATAGAGAGAGACAGACTCACACTGTTGCTCTGCTGCCATGATTGGTTGGTTGCCTCTGTCACCATTTTGTTGCTGTTCTGCCGCCATGAACTGTTGGCCTCTGCATGGTGCCTCTCTGCCTTGGATCCAGCCAAGTATGGACTGAAACCTCCAGTAACTGTGAGCTAAATAAAACCTTTCCTTCCCTCCCTTTGAGTATCGGGTATTTGTCCCAGCAATGAGTAAAAAGTAAGACAAGTATATATGTTATTTTTCACAATTTTTAGAATCTTATGTCACTTTCTAAGGTCAATACTGAAACATTCAGGGAAGACAAACCAGAAGAGACACTAAGGCACTGAAAACTAGTGCTGAAGAACACACCTTACTTATCTAGGTGACACGCTCCCCAAGACAGCAGGCAGCTGAACGGACACTGTCTCCTAGAACAAGATGTTACACAGATCCTTCCTTTCCAGGCCTGTTAGCACCTCAGGTAGCTAGGGAAATCATAGGATTCTTGACTTGCCTCTACTTCCCCAAATCTTATTAGTTTCACCTCTCAAGTCTTCTAAAGCTATTTCCTTCAACACTGCTTATTGTTCCTACTTCATGGTCCTTAGCTCTTCAATCCTTTTATCTGAAAAGAAATACAATTTGTTCACTGGGCCCTAAACCTTAGTGTGTCTAAAATTATAAGCTACAAAACATATTTGTGATTCTTGGATATACCAAGATATATACATATAATAATTTGCAATATGTCAAGAGTTTTTCTTCTTCCTGATGGGAGGCAGGAAGGGGGAAAAGGGATGGCTCCATTACTTGCTGAATTGGTTTGCATTTCCCAGGCCAAAGGAAAGAATGTGACAGGAAAGAAGCAGGGAAGGGAAACCAGCAAAGGCAACAAAAGACTGCAATTAACACAGGATTATGCAGTTCCTGAAACAGAGGCAGTACACATCATAAAATAGCTGGAATCCCAAATCTTAGATGTAGAGAACATCACTCAGTGAAAGATTTCTCACTGTAAATTAATTACAATTAATTGTACTTGTTTCTTCTACTTAACATTGCTTGCTAAAAAATTACATGTGTGGATAGCTGGGCATGCGGCTCATGCCTATAATCCCAGCACTTGGGAGGCTGAGGCAGGAGGATTGGTGTGAGTTCGAGACCAGCCTGGGCTACAAAAGTGAGCTCAAGGCCAGCCTCAACTGCATAGCGAGACCCCGTCTCAAAAAGACAAAAAAAAAAAAAAAAAAAAAAATACATGTGTGATGCCTATCATAATTGTACTGGACAACACTGGTCTCAACAAAGTAGATACCATACAATGAGAACAGAAAATGCTATTTCAAATCATACAACCACAGCAATTGCAACCAAACAAAGATCATGCTCAAGAGTGTGGAAACTCAGATAGCTATCAAAACAAACCCCACAACTGATGTCCTAACACAAGCAGCTCCATAGCTGTGGGCAGGGAACTGGTGTCACAACTGACATTTTCACACAGAGAACAGGGAAAAGGAGAAAAGGAGACAGATACAAGAGAGGCCAAGGTAGAAATCCCTGTGCTAACAATTTTTAAGCTGAAAGGCCAAAAGGGCTAGAGATAAGGGTCTCTGCTAGAAGCCCAGAAATAGCATAAGAAAACTAAATCAACTCAGGGTCCACAGAGCACTCAAATCTAGAAGGGCTCTGTAACTACCAGATGACAGGTTGCAGTTCTGCATGGTAACCCTGAAAAATAATAACACCTGTATTTAAAAAGGATTATCATTAAAAAGGATGAGACAAATTCATTGAATAGTTTAGTTGGTCTTAATCTAACACTAACCTGCTGATTTAAAAATGTTCAATTGAAGGGGCCTGGCAGGATGGCTCAGTGGTCTAAAGCGCCTGCTTGAGAAAGCTTGGGCTGCTTCAGGAACTGAGGTTCGATCCCCGGCACCACATGCTGTGCCAGCCCTGCCCTCAGGGCGGGCTGAGCTGGCCATAAAAATGAGTGAATAAACAAACAAAGGTTATGAAACAAGAAAAAATAAAATAAATAAAATAAATTATAAAAAAAAAAATGTTCAATTGAAAAGTTCTTTAAATCTGCTTGGAATTTCTGTTCATGGCAACCATTACACAACCTTCTCATAAGCTTTCTTTTCCTCTTGTGTAAACTCTGTAGTCACCAACCATGTTTACATGGTTTTTTGAAACTGCCCAATTTCTTGGGTAAATATTTAATTCTCTTGTTGCTACAAACCAAACTGTAAACAATCCAATAATTTTATATAACATGTTTGGTAATGAGAACACAAGATGCTGATGTCAACAGCACATAGCCTGTAAACCAAAAACATCAAAAACAGAAAATGTAAAGTCTCTTAGATGTCAGACACCCAGGAAAAACCTAACTTTCTCCTCCTTTCTCAAAGATTTTTCTCTCACTTTCATTCGCATCCCTCCCCACTACATTTGTAGTGGCTCCAGCAGCTCCTAAATTGTATCTTAGTCGGACACAGAACAGAGCAGGTGTCCTCAGTTAGGACAGCCAGGCACCTAAGTGTCACAGGTATGTTCCTGATGATAAAGATTAAATGTCTTCCCATTTAATAAGAGTTGGATATTTTAGGATCGGTACAGACATCTGGAAGCAGAAACTGACCATTCCACTAGCTTCCTGACTATGACAATGGTCTAAGTGTGGGATGAAAAATGGACCACACGGGAGCAACCTGCCCTCCGACCACACAGCTGGGCACAAGTGAATCTGGAAGAAACTGGAACTATGGAACTTCATGTCAGGGTTCTGAGAATCAGAACTCCAGGCTTGACCTCAGCAGAGATAATTTTGGAAAGTGACAGTCATCAGTGGAACCCTTACCATGAAGGCAGAGGCAGGCATCTGTAAGTCACTCAAAACACCAGCCTCAGGGCAGCACCCAGAGAGAAAGGAGAAAATCTCTCAAAGCACCAAAACAGTCTCCAAAATCTGACCTGAATCAGCTGTAGGACACATGGGATTCAGGACAGGCAGGAGCAGCAGACAGTTGTCTGTAAGGTCCTATTGAGGTGGAAGGCCAAGAGATAGCTGCATTAACCCAGTAGTCAGCCTTTCTCATCTGTGGGGTTGGTTTCCAGAACCCTCCATAACAAAATCTGAGGTCTTTACAGTGGAGTATTTGAATAACCTATGTTCCTTGCCTATATACTGCATATCACGTCTAGATCACTTACAACACCTAACACAATATACGTGTTAAATGTTAACGGTTATACTGTGTTGCTTAAGAAATAATGATGGACCGGGGATATAGCTCAGTGGTACAACATGTGACTGCATGTGCATGCACAAGTTCCCAAGTTCAATTCCCAGTATCAAAAAAATTTTAAAGAAAAAACAATGACAAGAAGCTAGGTGCAGGCCCTGCAGGATGGCTCAGTGGTCTAAAGCACCTGCTTAGCAAAGCTTAGGTGGCTGCAGGGACTGCAGTTCGATCCCTGGCACCACATGCTGCGCCAGCCCTGCTCTGAGGGCAGGCTGAGCTGGCCATAAAAATAAGTAAATAAACAAACAAAAGTTCTAAAACAAGAAAAAATAAAAAATTATTTAAAAAAAAAAGACTCATCTAGTCTAGAGGGTGGCAGGGAGGGACAGAGGCACAGACAGGAAGAAAGGAAGGAAAGTAAAAGTCACTGTCAGGTCTGCACATGCTCAGTACAAACAGCTTTGCTAGTGAAGCCAAGGCACACAACCCTGGGAACCTAGGGCTATCCATATGACCATCTGTCACCAGGGACATGGAAAATGCTAAGAGAAACAAACAAACAAACAAACCCAAAAGTGCTAAGAGGAGAGGATGAACAAAGGGAGTGATTTCAAAGAAAATAACTGAAGATGAGGCCAGCAAGATAGCTCAGTGGTCTAAAGCACCTGCCTAGGCAAGCTTAGTCAACCGAAGGGACCATGGTTCAATCCCTGGCACGACATGCTACACCAGTCCCACCTCCAGGGCTGGCTGAACAGGCCATAACATACATGCATACATACATACATACATACATACATACTCTATATAATTTTTTAAAAAAGAAAGTAACTGAAGACTTGGTGCCCAAAGATGACTCTAAAAAACCAGTAAGGCCTGGCACAATGGGGCATACCTGTAATCCCACCACTGGGAAGCTGAGACAAGAAGATGACAGCAAGTACAAGGCCAGCCTGAGCTACACAGTGAGTATGAGGTCAGCCTGGCTATATGGCAGGACTCTACTTCAAATAAAATAATACAGTAAATGAAAAAAGAAGCAAAGCCATGAAAATGAGAGAATAGAAAAAAAGACAGCCATTAACAAAGTGAGGCCTGCGGATGTAGCTACATGTAGAGCTCATGTGCAGTGTCTGGTGTGGTCCTAGGTTCCACCGCTGGCACCAGAAAAAAAGAAAAACAGGAACAGAAGAAAATTGGCTTCATGGATGAGATATATCAAGGAAAGGGAGTGGACTCTACATACGATGGAAGTTCTTTAATTGTACACTGAATTAAGTGAATTTCATTGAATAAAAGTAAGCAAATGAAAATAACCTTGGCATAGCATTCTGCTGAATACACCATCCATTCTGCACGAATTGTGTTTTAACAAGATGAAGTATCAAAGACTGTAACAAAAGGACTGTCATTTCTATTAGGTTCTCTACAGGACAGTTCACCAATATCAAATTTCAAAATTTTTAAAAACATCTATGCACTGTGCCCAGCACTCTAACCATCAGGTTTTTCTCGCCAAGATGAACTGATATAGCAACACAGCTTATTATAGCATAAAATTAAGACAACATTGAAATTGTTGAGGGAAGGGGGGAAGGGAAGACAAAGTGGGAAGGGAAGGCCAGTGTGCTGTCACATTAATCAACCTGCAGAATGTGCCTACCCCTGCGGTGCTCACGTGTGACCCTGATCATAGGCTCCAACACAACAGGCACTCCACAAACACTGGCTGGAGATTTAAAAGAATGTCAAAGCATGGAAAGAAAAAGGAAAATATTTACCTCCTACCTGGTAATTAATATAAATAATGTAAGTGGCAAGACCATGCCTGTTCACTCCCTGGTTTAATCTACTTACACAGAACTTGGCCTAAAGTAGCCTATTACCTTATCATTAGCATTAACCTAACAATTCATTATTCCTGGCTGCAGCTGTGCATGGAGGCCATTCTGGGCATGCACAAAGGGTGAGGTCAAGTACAAAGGGTGCTGAGGATAGAGGACTGTCAGTGCTTCCTGTCACTCAGGCAGGGCTGGCAGTGTGTCTCAGGCTGTCCTCCTGTCTGTGTGCTCTGTTACAAGCTGTTGAGCTCTATTTTCTTATCCAAGCTCAAAGCACACTGAAGCCCTAGTTAGTAGGGTCAAGTCCTATCCACAAAAAGCAACCAGGAAAGCAGAAAGCAAAGTAACTGGCCTCACAGAGGCTCTTTAAGAAAGGGTCTATTTCAGGTGGCAAGCTGCACCCTGTATCCTTAAAACTCAATTCCTTTGCAACAAATATTCTACACATACAAAAATACTATTTTTCACTCAGTGGGGCCTTTTCTGTGGGTAATTTTATATGATTCCACATTTCCTACCAGAGAACTGACTTAAAGAAAAATAGTTGACTTTTCCAGTTGTGTGTGACAAGCACAGTGCTGTGTATCACATGTGCCTCATGTCTACAACTGACAGGTAAGATAACTCAAAAGGGCACAGCATCCCAGGCATGGCCACAGAGCTCAGCAATGACTTACCTTGATAGCACAGGGGTCAAAGCCCTTGACTCTGATGAATACAGTGTCCAGAAATAGCACAAAAATGAATGCAGAGGCCATTCATTTTTGAGTGAGGTGGTATATACCTGTAATCCCAGTAGTTTGGGAGGGTAAAGCAGAAAGATTGTGAATTTAAGCCCAGCCTGGGCAACTTAGCATTTAGTGAGACTCTATCTCAAAAATTAAAAAGCCTTGGGGGCTGGGGAGATAGCTCCGAGACACAAGTGCCTGCTGGGCAAGTGCAAGGTCGTGAGTTCGAACCCTGGTCCCACAAAAAAAAATAAAAATAGAAATAAAAAAATTAAAAAGCCTCCCCCCACCCTCTACCCCCAGCCATGCCAGCTCTGCCCTCAGGGCATGCAGAGATGATGATTGAGACTGGGTTTGGTGGCGCTCAACAACAATCCCATTGCTTTGGAGGCTGAAAACAGGAGAATCACTGAGTCCAAACTGTCTAGTGAAACCCTGTAGACAGTGTACTAAATACATAAATAAAACAAAATTAAAAAGCACTGGGACCTAAGTTTAATATCAAGTATCACAATCAACCAAAATTTAATAAACTGAAGGTACTGTACCTGTAGGAAAACTGTACTACACTTTTTTTTCAGACAGGGTCGGGATATGTAGCTCAGGAGTTCAGGCTAGCCTCAAATTTGCCACAGTTCTGCCTCAGCCTCCCAGAGTGCTGGGATGACAGGTGAAAAAGATTTAATATACTAGGGCAGTATTTCTCAAAAAGCTGGTCACATTCAATTTCTGAAATTGGTTCTCCATAGGTCTGCAGAGGTTCACAGTATTCACAACAAACATGCTCTATACACCTGTGTACTGGTGCATGTATTTTCCAACTCAGGAGCTGTCTCAGCCACTCAGCCATAAGCCTGGCCCTCAAAAGTGAAGAGATGGACACAAGGCCACCAAGTTACCGAAGCCGTGAAAGAAATTGTAACTCCAACTCCAACCCTGTGCTGCTGAGCCCATCAGTGAGAGACCACCAGGCTGGAAGGTAAATCTGCACACAACGCCAGGCCAACCTTACAGGAGCAGTGAGCCTCATGTCTTTTTTTTTTTTTTTTTCTTAATTTCAGAATGAAAACACTGGTCTTTTGCTACTTAGAACCAAAATGTGTACTTATTTTAAGTATCAGAATATGAATGAAGAAAGTGATGTGTTTCCCTTTATAAACACATTTTGCATGTAAGGTAGAAAAAGGGGAAAAACAGACAACTGATATCCTCCCAAATTAAAATCTTCATCACCATAAACCTATCTTAGGGCTCGGCGGGATGGCTCAGTGGTCTAAAGCGCCTGCTTGGGAAAGCTTGGGTGGTTACAGGGACCGCAGTTCAATCCCCGGCACCACATGCTGCGCCAGCCCTGCCCTCAGGGCAGGCTGAGCCAGCCAACAAATGAGTGAATAAACAAAGGTTCTGAAACAAGAAATAAATAAATAAATAAAATTTTTAAAAATGAGTGAATAAGCAAAGGTTCTGAAACAAAATAAATAAATAAATAAATAAATTCTAAAAAAAAAAACCTATCTTAAATTGTGTTCATTACAATTGTACAGTCAGAAAAGGAGGCACCAAGGTGAGATTCATGGATGATGATTAGTAAAAAAGGATAAAGGAAAGAACATGAAAAGAAAGACAGACAGACATGACAAGACAAGACAAGACAGACCTGGGGGCTAGGGAGATAGCTCCATGGCACAAGTACCTGCCTGGCAAGTGCAAGGTCGTGAGTTTGAACCCTGGTCCTGTTAAAAAAAAAAAAAAAGACCTGACACGAATCCCCTCTGGTTAAGCCAGCTGTCATAAAGGCAAGTTGTGAATTCTGTGTCTCCTGACGGATTTATTTTTGTAAAGAGTTTTCCTGTGTAGTCCAATGAGCAGTTGGAAGATTTGGTTTCCTATATTACTGGACAAGTAAGTATCCACAACCAACTGCAGAACTGGGCCAGAAGTGTTAATACTGGGAAAATGGAAATGCACACTTAAGAAACCAATCGAGCAGGAGGAACCACTGTACGCACACAGAGCGAGCACGCTATCAGCCAGCGTCCTTGAACTTGGAGCAGAGCAGCAGAGCAGCAGAGCAGCAGAGCAGCAGAGCAGCAGAGCAGCAGAGGAGCAGAGGAGCAGAGGAGAGGAGCAGCGGGGCACAGGCAGATGCCCTCCCCTGGCAGACACCATGTATTAAGATAACATGGAACCTGTCTGTCACACAGAAGTCCGAGGGCTGAGCACAGAGACCAAGCCATTGGCGGCCATGGCAGAGGCACACTATTGGGAGAATGAGGTCAGCCACCCACTTTACCCCAGAAAAGCCACACTGAACTCACAGGAAACAATTCTGGGTTCCTATTGCTTCTTTAACGGGTGTTTGCAAAAAGTTACCATAAAATTGAGCATCTCTAATCTAAGATTCTGGCCCAACAGTGGTGGATACCTATAAACACAGCAGTCTAGGAAGCCGAAGCATGAAGATCAAATTTGAGCCAAACCTAGGCTAGCAATTTTGGGAGACCCTACGCCAAAACAGGAAGTGGAAAAATGGCTGGGGATATAGCGCAGCGGGGATATAGGCTTGGGCCCAATACCCAAGATGCTACTACAAGTGGAAAATTCTGTATCAAGAAATTTTGCTTAATGCACAAAATTATTTTAAATGTATAAGCTGAGGAAAATTAACTGCTCAAAGCAGCAAAAATAGAAAGGAACCTCAGAGCCAGTACCATTCACAAGTCAGCATCTCTCATCTGTCTGATCACCATATTAATTCAAGAGAGGCCAAAAGGGCTGACCAGGCACCATCTCCTAATTAAAAATAAATAAATAAATAAATAGATAGATAGATAGATAAAAGCTACTGGGGCCCGGCAGGATGGCTCAGTAGTCTAAAGCGCCTGCTTAGGAAAGCTTAGGCGGCTGCAGGGACCGTGGTTCGATCCCCAGCACCACATGCTGCGCCAGCCCTGCCTTCAGGGCAGGCTGAGCCGGCCATAAAAATAAATAAACAAACAAACAAAAGTTCTGAAACAAGAAAAAAATAAATAATTTAAAAAATAAAAATAAAAATTTTTAAAAGCTACTTAGTGCAAATTAAAAGTATGTCCTGATATATCTTCTGAATACAAACTCAAAACACTCTTTGCTTTTGCACTGAGACTATGTTTTTTTAAAGGACTTGCAAAAGTAGTACAAATATATATTTGGAAATCTTGACTAAACGTTATACAAACAGGCCTAGGCAAATTCACAGACTAGGAATTTCACAACCTGGCCAGTAAGAAATGGGAAACATGAAAGTGTCCCAATTCCTTCTGGGAAAATTAATACTGACAAAGCACAAAAGAAAAAATGAGTTAAACCTCACTTGCCATTCTCACCTTATTTTTAAAAAGAAGGTCCAGGCTTGGCAGCCCTTGAGTGTAATCCCAGCACTCAGGGAGACTGAGGCAGGAAGATTGCACCTTGCAGTCCATCCAATTTAGTGACTCGGTAAACCCTTATCAGCGCAAAGGCATTCAATCTCCTCCTACCCCCACCAAAAGGTTCCTGTCTACTCCAAAATCAGACAAACATTTGTCAATGTTTTCTGCTATACAATTTTTGGCAAAAAAAAAAAAAAAAAGCTTAACATCTATCCCCTTAAAATGCCTATCTATAAGGCTGGGGAGACAGCTCAGAGGCATATGCACCACCTGGCAAGTACAAGGTTCTGAGTTCAAAATCCACCCCACATGCTATGCTGGCCCAGATACGCAGGTTCACTGTGCAGGCCATGGCTCAGTGGTACAAGCACCTGCCTGGCAAGCTCAAGGTCTTGAATTCAATTCCCAGTAACATACATACATACATACATACATACATACATAAATAGCATATCTAACAAAGGTGCTGTTTAGGACAATAATTAGATAAGTACAATTATGTTCACTTTAGTTGTCAGACAATATACAATACTGTATTTTAGCACTGCCTAGATGACAATAAAATATTTATGAGAAATACCAGAAAGCCATTCTGCAGCATGCTATGTGATGACAAGGGAGCACCTCGTTTTTACAAAAACCACACTGGCCTGCCAGGACAGGCAGACCGGGACCCTCACTGAGCCTACCTGTGATGCTCCTGACAGTGCCAGTGCAGGTACTGTGCTGTCTTCATGCTGCTGCCTTGTATGCTACTAATGAACACGTATTATTCACAACCTTTTGGACATCTAAAACCCATACACTTATTTTGCTGAATTCATGCACCTACAATATTTAAATGGCAATGGTATTCCCATCTCTGACAAAAAAAAAAAAAAAAAAAAAAAAAAAAAAAAAAAAAAAAAAAAAAAAAAAAAAAAAAAAAAAAAAAAAAAAAAAAAAAAAAAAAAGGTGAGGCATGTAAATGAAGGACCATTTTATAGATAAAAAAAAAAATGCATATATATATACAAAATAGGATAGACATATAGCCACTTAGTTCAATGAGAAGAAAAATTTGTACTAATAGTGCTCAGACAAGCTATCATGTCTGAATCTTGTACTCTGAACAACTACTTTGACAACAATACACAATGTATTATTGTAACTGTCCTACTAACCTGTTTTAAAACTGTCTCGTCATTATTTCTCACTAAAATTAATAAAAAATAATTTAAAAAAAAAACAGAGGCCCAGTAGGATGGCTCAGTGGTCTAAAGCGCCAGCTTGGGGAAGCTTGGGCGGCTTCAGGGACCACGGTTTGATCCCAGGCACCACATGCTGCGCCAGCCCTGCCCTTGGGGCGGGCTGAGCCAGCCATAAAAATGAGGAAATAAACAAACAAAGGTTCTGAAACAAGAAAAAAATAATAAATAAAATTAAATTAAAAATTCTTAAAAAAAAAAAAAAAAACCCAAAGACATACATAAAATAACTGCCTGTGCTTAGTCATAACTTCTTAAATATGGATTTATTTACTTATGTTATGGCTGGCTCATACCACTGAACTATCTTGCTGGTCCCAGCCACAACTATCTTCACCAAATTAAAGAGGCCTTTCCCTCACTTAGCAGGTTTAATAACAATTTACAAATGGTATAATAAGCTCCATTCCAGAAAAACAGGGTTAGGGGAGGGAATTGGGCTCTGTCAATCTTAATTACACAAAGATCTAGGTACCTTAATAATGCTTTGATTTATATTCCTAACAAGATGATAAGTTAAAAACACAGTGCAAGGCCAGGCATGGTGGTGCAGGTCTGTAATCTCAGCACTTGGAAGGCTGAGGCAAGGGACTCGCCACAAGCCCAAGGCTAGCCTGGGCTATAGCAAGTTCAAGGCCAGCCTGAACACATAGCAAGACGCTGACTCAAGCACACATGCACACATGTGCAAACACAGTCTAATGGCAATTATCAGAGGCAATAAATCAAACTTACTAACACATGGCTGCTTTTCCATTAATGTAAGAAGCCTCTATATGAATAAACATTGTCCACCCTTCATTACACTAAGTTTATGTCAATAAACTTCTAAAGAACCCCAAAACTTTTAAAACTTTTCCCAAAAGGTCATAAAGTGAACATGATTAAGTAATAACCAGATTAAAGTGACTCAGGGTCCGATTTTCAAACTCAAAGCCAGAAAGACCTGAAAATGGTCTTGTCCCAGTCCTGGGCATGCAATTCCCTCATCTATACTCCAGGTGGACTAAGCATCTGGTCTAGCCTGGCTCCAAGGCATGTGAGTGACATCAGTGAAGAGCCAACAGGGAGAGAGAGGGGCTAAGTAAGGCATTGCAGGTCTGGCCTCCCAGAGCAGGCAGAGGTGGGGGGCACACTCACTTAGAAGCAGATGGAGAAACAAAACCCAAAGTTGTCTGATTTCTCCTGTGGTAGAAACCAGCAGGGTGGGAACAGGCCATGCTGGGTGCTGAGCCCTTGTGGTGACACTTCACAGACAGATGCCAGAGAGCTGCAAACAGTGACTTCCTGTCCATAGCCCCAAGGAGTCAGAAAGACTAACATACCCTAAAACCTAGTTAGGACGGGTTTCCTGGGTGACAAACACAAAAGGAAGTTCATTTTTAAGCAAAAAGCTTGTAAATGAAACCTCGTAGCATTTTCACTTCAATACTCATTATTTGAAGAAAATGAATGAACCAAATTAAATGCAAATGAGCAAAAAAATTCAGTGAAGTGTTTAACCCCTCTAGTTATGAGAAAACAAAATAAACAAGGTGATCCTACTCTTTAGGCAAATGAAAAAAAAAAGTTTAAGGGTAGCAGTGATTCTCCATGTATTAACCTAAATGCAGCACATCTCTGGTATGTAACTTATGTGTCAAAGACTTAAACGTGGAAGTGCGATCCCTCTCAAAAACTTGAAGAAATACTAAAAAAAAGCGCAAAGCTTTGTACACAAGGCTGGTGGCCATTGTATTATGCCCACAGGGGCAGGATGGGGGAGGCTTACAAACTAAAGACTCAACAATAAAAGGCTGTGTCAAGTGACATATTGGGCATAAATAAGTTTTTCAAATCCTGCTGCTTGAAAGATCTAATGATGTACTCACCCTCCTAACACATAAGACACAGAGACTGCAGTACTGCATATGTTTTAAGGGAAAAGACTCCTCCAGAGACCTGAGGGGTCAGCCTGCACACTTAAGAGCAGAACTTTCATACCCAAATATGCTCACCAGCCTCAATATAACAGATTCCTAGCTGGGCATGGTGGTATAGCCCTGTAGTCTCAGTACTTGGGGGGCTGGGACGGGAGGATTGCTGTGATTTCAAGGCCAGCCTGCACTACACATCCAGACCCTATCTCAAAAAACAAAACACGCATACATGCACATACACATCAGATCTCTCCAATCTAACAAGCACTGGCACAACAGAAAGAAGTATAAAGCAAGTTCTATAGAGCCCAATTATCAGGAAGCTGTCATCAAAATTTTCAGTTAAAATGTGATTCTTTAATCCAGCACAGCAGTTAACACCTGTAATTCTAGCACTCAGGAACCTGAGGCTGAGACTTGCATTGAGTTCTCAAGACTAGCTGGGCTACATAGCAAAATCTGGGCTCAAAAAATAGTGATTCTCAGGACTGATGGTGAAGCTCAGTGGGAAAGCACTTGCCTGGTATGTACCAAGACCTCCAGTTTGATTCCAAACATGCAAAACAAATATAAAGGTAGGCATGGTACATACATTGATATTGAGTCTCAGTACTCAGGAGAGTCTGAGATAGGATTGCCATGAGTTCAGGGCCAGCCTAAACTACACACCAAGACCATGTCAAAAAATAAAAATAAAAAATGTAATTTTGGCAGTACTGTATTCCCCAAAGTCATCTACCAATTCCGCACTGTCACTGTCAAAAATACCATCATCCTCTGGTGAAAATTGACAAACTGACTCTGAAATTAATACAGAAACACATATGAACCAGAATAGACAAAATGAAAAGAACAGAACTGGAGAACTCATTTTTTTTTTTCCCACTTAAAACTTAACATGCAGGGCCAGCAAGATAGCTCAGTAGTCAAATGCACCTGCTTAAGCAAGCTTAGGCAATCACAGGGACCAAAATTTGATCCCCAGCACCACATGCTGTGCCAGTCCCACCCCCACAGCAGGCTGGGCCAGCCATAACAGAGAGAGAGAGACAGAGACAGAGAAAGAAAGAGAGAGAAAGAGAGAGAGAGAGAGAGAGAGAGAGAGAGAGAGAGAGAGAGAGAAAAGGAAGGAGCTAAAACAGCTTTGTACCACACTGGCATTTCAGTCAGTGCAGTATAAAGACAAATGTAAGAAAAGACATGTAGATCAACCTGGAATGTGGACCACAGAGATAGCTCAGGGGTCTGAGTGCCTGTTTAGGCAAGTGCAAGGACCTGGGTATAATCCCCAGTACTACATTCCAGTCTGGCCACCGGGACCGGGCGTGATAGCACAGGCCTGTAATCCCAGTGCTAGAGAGGCTGATACAGGAGGATCACTATGACTCTGAACTACAGAGTGAGATCCTGTATCAAATATACAAAATTTAAAAAAAAAAAGATTAATCTGGAATGCAACCCAAAATAAAACATTACAAGGAGATTTCAACAAAGGGGCCAGAACAACTGCTCAGGGGAAAGAGAACAGTCTTTTTAAAAGTAATATTGATATAACTATACAATAATGAAGCTGGACCCCCATCTCACAATATAAAGTAACTCATAATGGGTTATAGAAGTTTAAGAGCTAAAAGGCACAAAACTCTCAGAAGAAAACAGAAGGTAAACTGGGCGTGATGGCTCACGCCTGTAATCCCAGCACTCGGGAGGCTGAGGCAGGAGGATTGGTGCAAGTTTGAGACCAGCCTGAGCTACAAAAGTGAGCTCAAGGCCAGCCTCAACTGCATAGTGAGACCCTGTCTCAAAAAGACAAAAAAAAAAAAAAAAAAAAAGAAAACAGAAGATAAGCATTGGAGACATTGAGTCAAGTTTGGCTTCTTAGACACAACACCAAAGGCATAAGCCACAAAGACGAAATAGGCAAATATGCGTTTATCAAAATCAAAAATTTATGCTTCAAAGGACACCAGTAAGAAAAAAACAACTCCTGGGGCTGGGGAGATAGCTCCGAGACACAAGTGCCTGCCTGGCAAGTGCAAGGTCGTGAGTTTGAACCCCGGTCCTGCAAAAAAAAAAAAAGAAAAAAACAACTCCTGAAATGACAAAAAAATTTATAAATATTACTTAAGAGATTATAAGAACATTGAGATGTTCTTCATTCTGTTAATTACTCTACTGACTCAACAATAAAAAATACAGGTTTAAAAGGGGCAAAGGATGTTTTTTAAATTTATTTGATACATGGCCTGGCTATGCAGCTCAGACTGACAGTGATCCTCCTGTCTCAGCCTCCCTAGGGCTGGGGTCACAAGCATGTGCCACTACACCTGCTTTCAGGACCAGCATGGCATGTGGTACTGAGGACTGAACTCAGGACCTTGCACTTGCTGGGCAGGCACTTAAGACCACTCAGCAAAGGATCTGAAGAAACATTTCTTGAAAGACTACACAAATGGCTAAAATCACATGAAAATCTGGTTTGGAACACATCAGCCATTAAGGAACATAAATCTATCCCTTCACACCCCCAGGATGCTAAGAATGACATGGAGAACTGCAGCCCTCATGTTTGCTTATGTACCTATTTTAGAAGATAACTTGATAGTTCCTCAAAATGCTTTGGTTTTTTACAAAGAAAATTCATATCCCCCCAGTTCTACTTTTTTGGTTTGTTTTGTAGCCCAGATTGGCCTGGAACACATGCAAACTTCCTGCCTCAGCCTCTAGAGTGCTAGGATTATAAGCATGCACCACCATGTCTGCTTTAAGATGTTAGATATAAAAATACCAGATGACTTGATCACAAATACTTGTCTACAAACGCTCATGGAAGCATTATTTATTCTAGCCAAAGCGTGGAAATCATCCAATATCTACCAACTGATTAATAGGTAAACAAAATATGGCAGAATATTAGTGACTGTTTCTATGTTCAGAACAGGCAACACTAGAGAAAGAGACTGTACAGTACAAGAGAGGCTGCCAGGGCAGGAAGAGGCAGAATGAGACTACCAGTGGAAAACAGTTTTTCCTTGGTGTGACAAAAACACCCTCAAATTGGGTACTCATGGTGTTAAAACTCAGTGGATATGTTAGAAAAATCTACAGTGATTTTTTGCTTCTTTTCTTTTCCTTGTGTTATTCAGGCAGGGTTTTGCTATGTAGCTCAGGCTGGCCTCAAACTCAAAAAGTGATCCTGCCTCAGCCCCCAGTGTAGGGATTACAGCCATGTGTCACCACCCCTGCCTCCTGAAATGTCTTTAAAAGAGGGAATTTTATAATTTTGTTAGATGAATCATCTCAATAGAGTTTTTTAAGCTTATTCTGAATATCAGAACCCCTCTGCTGTTTCCACATAATCCCAGGTGGTTTTTTCCCACAGGAGAGCAGAAATAAACCCTTGTGATTCAAAGGCCATACTTCAGAGCCAGGTATTCCATCCCCAGATCACAAAATCCATCTAGGGGGTAGGAGCTTTTGTTAATGGAAAGGAGACCAAGAGACTGGAGGGTTTGGGGAGTGAAAGACTTAAGCTGTGTTTTGCATTCATGCCTGTTTTCAATATGAAACCCATAGGTAAAGCAAGCACATATTAATAAAAATAAAAAGGAAATCAGGCATGGTGATCCATGCTTCTGGCACTCAGGAGGCTGCGGCAAGAGGATCACTGCAAGTTGAACCCCAGACTGGGCTACACAGTATGTGCAAGGCCAGCCTGAACTACACACTGTCTCCAAAAACAAAGGAATAAATTTTTAAAAGAATATATATATACAAATATATATATATATATATATGTATATGTATATATATACAGGGGCCCAGCAGGATAGCTCAGTGGTCTAAAGCGCCTGCTTGGGAAGGCCTGGGCAGCTGCAGGGACCGTGGCTCTACCCCCTGCACCACATGCTGTGCCAGCCCTGCCCTCAGGGCAGGCTGGGCCGGCCATGAAAATAGATAAATAAAGAAACAGGGTTCTGAAACAAGAAAGAAAAATAAAATAAAATAAAACATATATACATACATATATATGTATGCATGTGTGTATATATATGGTGTTATAGCCAAGTATTTTTTCTACTGAAAATAGAAAAGGGCCTGGCAGGATGGCTCAGTGGTCTAAAGCGCCTGCTTAGGAAAGCTGGGCAGCTGCAGGGACCACGGTTCGATCCCGGCACCACATGCTGCGCCAGCCCTGCCCTCAGGGCAGGCTGAGCCGGCCATGAATATAAATAAACAAAGTTCTGAAACAAGGAAAAAAAAAGAAAATAGAAAATAGTTGCCGGGTGTGGTGGCGCATGCCTGTAATCCCAGCACTGGGGAGACTGAGGCAGGAGGATCAGTGCAAGTTCGAGACCAGCCTGGGCTACAAAAGCGAGCTCAAGGCCAGCCTGAGCTGCATAGCGAGACCCTGTCTCAAAAAAAAAAAAAAAAAAAATCAGAATGTCAATTACATAGGGTAATGTGATAATATGAAATTTTGTTCAAGACATATAGCTTGGTCAGAAGTGGATCAGTTCAAACAGTCTGGAAAATCACTGAGCTGTGGGGCATCTTGAGAAATGGAACAGTAAGTGTGACATCTGAGAGTCAAAAACAAGCTGAAAACATCCTGAGGCATTCTGGGTGCCCCCACCCAGGCAGCACCAGCAGGGAAGGGGAGCCTACTCCACAAAGATGCAGTTCCCCTGCACCTCCAGCCTCCTGCAGGGCTTCAGAAGCTCCCATCACAGGAAGCAGCAGTGGGACTCAGGGCCTGAAGTCAAAGAGGGTGTCCATGGCTCCAGGGGCTCACAGAGAAAGGAGGAGAAGCACCCACACTGCAGGAGGGAGGGCCGGGAGAGCAAAGGAAGTAAACAAAGAGAAATAGGGATGGGGAAGGAGAGCTCTCAGTGAGAACAGAATCTTTTCACAAGCTGCAAGCAGCTGTGGGTGAAGCAGCTGAGGGTGCAGCAGCAGCAGTGCTGAAAGCCAGTGGCCCTTGGGATGAGCCTAAAGAGAGAGGAGCTCTCCCAGCATCTGCTGGCAGAAATCCTGAGGTCATCCTCAAAACAGTGGCGTCCAGGATAAGCCTCAAGGTTATGGTTGTCCTCTTTGGGAAAAACACCATGTATATTAAGTACCACTATGATTCAGTGACAGTGACACAGCAGCACACCTCTTTAATGTAGTAAAGACTATATGCAATATTGGAGAGGTGATATGCAACACCACATTCAAATAAAAACCAAGAACAAGAAAGGACCTCAGTGGGTGGCTGAACTGCCATGGTGAGGTCAAAGCCAGCCTGGTCTCCTGAGAGACTCTGTCTCAAAAAATTGAAAAGAAATACCACATTAAGTCTGTTCAGCAATCCCCTACAACACGTTAACAAAATGGAAGGAGAAAAAAAGCAACATGACCACTTCCAGCTATCACAATGGCCTACCCAAGCAACACAAAAGGCAAGCAACTAACCAAAAACTTAACGACTTGGCCAGGTAGCACCACAGGCACAGTGCTCCTTCATGTTCCTCCAAGACACATACTGAAGACTCCATTTCCCTGCCCCTTCCCAACCAGAGGAGACCAACTTTCATGGCAAATTTAGAAACTGTTCTTTCTTTCTTTTTTTTTTTTTTTTTTTTGTCTTTTTGAGACAGGGTCTCGCTATGCAGTTGAGGCTGGCCTTGAGCTCACTTTTGTAGCCCAGGCTGGTCTCGAACTCACACCAATCCTCCTGCCTCAGCTTCCCCAGTGCTGGGATTACAGGCGTGAGCCACCACGCCCGGCTTAGAAACTGTTCTTTCATTTTGTTTTAGTTTTTAGCTTTTGCCCAGGTCTCACTTTGTAACTCAGGCTTATCCTGGACACTGCCATATGGCCAGGCTGGCCGCGAATTCACAAGTCTTCCTCATCCTTTCTACTGCTGAAATTACCAGCAAGTACCACCACCATCAGGGCCACAGCCTCGAGTCACTGTGCACTAAGATGTCAGGAGCCCAGATCCCTGGATCACCACTCAGAGGAAAACCAGCTAGAAAATGTGAGCAAGAAAGACGTTCTTCTTATTCTGGTGGGCCTCAGGTTCAGGCTAGCATGACCTACCGGAACCAGAACAGGCCATCTGCAGTTCAAGGGAGAGGAGAGATGAGGAAAACCAAACACAGGGAAGCAAGGTCACAACAAAGGAAAAGGACTGAAATGGAATAAAAAGAAGACTCACAACAGATCCATGGACTCAGCAAGTGATTAATATAAATTTAAAATTAATAATAAGCCGGGCGTGGTGGCGCACGCCTGTAATCCCAGCACTCAGGAGGCTGAGGCAGGAGGATCGGTGCGAGTTTGAGACCAGCCTGGGCTACAAAAGTGAGCTCAGGACCAGCCTCAACTGCATAGCCAGACCCTGTCTCAAAAAGACAAAAAAATAAATAAATAAAAAATAAAATAAAATTAATAATAAGGGCCGGGGAGATAGCTCAGGGGCACAAGTGCCTGCCTGGGAAGTGCAAGGTCCCGAGTTCAATCCCCGGTTCTGTAAAAATTAATTAACAATAAATTAATGGTCAGGCATGGTTGCACATACCTCTAATCCCAGCACTCAGGAGGCTGAGGCAGAAGAATCACCATAAATTTAAGGCCAGCCGAAATCACATAGTGAGTTCAAGGAGGGGCTAGGGATATAGCTCAGTGACACAGCACCTGCCTGGCAAGTGTAAAATCCTGTGTTCAATTCCCAGTACCACAAAAACAAAACCATAGTGAGTTCAAAGATAGCCTGGACTACAAACAGAGACTGTGTCTTGAAAAGAGACAGAGACAGAGACAGAGACAGAGAGACAGAGAGAGAAAAGTAAAAGGAAAGAAGAGGCAAGAATGATGGAATAAGCATGTTGTCAAGGGAAGTACTAAAGGACATCAATGGCAATGTGTCTTACTGTAAAAAAAATTTTAAATTTATATTCACTGTATTTTGCATTGTATATATAAAATCTTGGGATAGAGCAAACATAAGAAGTAAATGAAAGATTTTACTTAAAAGCCAAAAAAAAAGTAATTTAGGCCAAAAAAAATCATAAATTTTTGTTGTTGTTATGTTTGATTTTTGAGATAAGGTCTCACCATGTGATTCAGGTTGGCCCTGAACTCATTCTGTAGCCCAGGCCAGCCTAGAACTGGCAGCAACCCTTCACCTCGGCCTCTAGAGTACAGGCACTGCCACCACACCCAGCTCTCCACAAATATTTAGTACTGGGGATGGAACTCAGGATCTTGCGCTAACCAGACAGGTGCTTATGTCACTGAACTAACTTTTCAAACCACATGGAGGTAAGGACCAAATAATACCTCTAGTAACATCAACTTGGCTCACGGATTAAGGAGAGGAAAAAAATGATTAAAGAAGAAAATGTCGCCAGGCGTGGTGGCACACGCCTGTAATCCCAGCACTGGGGAGGCTGAGGCAGGAGGATTGGTGCGAGTTCGAGACCAGCCTGGGCTGCAAAAGTGAGCTCAAGGCCAGCCTGGGCTACAAAAGTGAGCTCAAGGCCAGCCTGAACTGCATAACAAGACCCTGTCTCAAAAAGACAAGAAAAAAAAAAAAGAAGAAGAAGAAGAAGAAAATATCTGTATTAAAACAAGTACTGATGTTTCTGAAGCAGCCTAAAAATTTCATGTTGATTTTAGGTGAAACAGAAGACTTAAAAGAAGCATCATGCTTGTTATAGCCTGGACGCTCTCTGGTATTCATGTATCTCCACACCACACTATGTGGAAGATTATGTGAAGCACTGGCTGAAGTGATGAAGAGCTGCAGAAGAAAAGAATGTGTCACACAGCAGAATATGGGCACTGGCTGAGCCTGCGGGCCTGTGGAGGAAGGCACAAACACTTCTCCACAGGGCATCTCAGTGGCAGGCAGATGCTTGAATGCACAAATAAGTCGGGTGCACGCTACGCACCTGCTCACTACAGCGTGGGAACAGCTGTGTGAGAAAGCAACCTTGCAAGGATGGGGACCTAGAAAGGCAGATCTTCCAGCCCCTCTAGGCTCCTGCATTCCCAGCAGCCAGTCACCTTCTGAGGCAGCAGAGGATCTGAGCAGGGCTGTAGGAAAGACAATGGAGACCAAGGAGCTTGAAGGTAAATGTCTGCTACAGCAGGAAGTAGGAGAAGCTTTCTCCACCAAGGCCAAGGTGCATCCGTGCTTTCCAAGTTCAAAGCAAGGAGAAGGCTGCTCATGGAACCACAAAGTCGCAAGTGATGAATAATGGATGGCCCAGGGAATGAAACAACTTTTTTTTTGAAGACAGGATCTTGCTAGGTTATGTAGTCTAGGTGGCCTTAACCTTGAAATCCTCCTGCCTCAGCTTCAGCATGCCTGTTACCTCCGCACTCCCAGCACTCCAGAGGCTAAGGCAGGAAGATCATTTATGTTCCAGAGCAGCCTGGGAATTACATGTGCAATGGGGCCACGGTGTGCACCATCTCTCCCTACTTATTTAGTTACACACCAACTAGGATACACTGCTGATATCTGTACATTTACTTGAGCAACATGAAGCCAGTGTTTAAAAATAAAACCATGTCCCTGAGGGTCTAGAGGACAAATGGGGGAGCAATCAGAAGAGAGGCCAAGCTGGGAAGCAAAAAGGAAAACATCAGGAATGCACCCCAGTCCAAGGGAGGCAGGAACAGAGCCTGCCAGTTGTGTAGCACCCCACTGCCCAGGGACACTCCATCTCCTGGCTCTGCTGCCTCTGCACAGCCCCTTCCACCACACTACTGCCCCACGCACCCTCATCCTTCTGGTTGTGCTGACCTCACACTCTCCTCAGGCCAAAGGTGTCCACTCCTGGAACACCCTGGCCTCCACAAGCATCTTGAGCAGTGGTCCAGCATGACCGATGGAGCTAACCTGGAGCTCACAGCCCACCAGCAAACCCCTCAGGATGTGGCAACACTGACTTACTGGGAGCCACCACTCTCCAAACCTTGGGGCCATTGACTTCCCTGCACAGTAGGAGTGCCTGGCACGCAAACACCCTGCTGCGACTAAAAGACCTCAGGGAGGGCTGGGTAGGGCACACGTACCCAACCGACCCTGGCTTCTCTGCCAGGGGGAACACAGAACCTGAGCTTGGCAGACTGGGAAGCAGGCTCTTTCTTAGAAGGCCTTTGACTTCAGGGCCAGGAGCAGAGTGCAAGGCTGGGGCAATAACTCAAGTCACAAGCTCTGGTCCCTTCATGGAGAAGATGAGGACCAGAGGCCCCCCCATCCCCATCACTGGGACCAATACAACAACCCCACCTGCATGAGCAGCACCCTGCTGATCCCGCCATAGGGCTCCCCTCCCTGTTAGGAGAGGCTGCAACAGAACAGCACATCTCGTGCAACAGGTAGGGATGGCAACCTATCTGGGCAAGTGCACCTGCATCCATGTGCTGCCTCCCACCAAAGCTCCAGAAGGAGTTGTGAGCAGAGACAGCTTTCCTGGACCATAGAAGCCACTCCTTGCAGGGCATCAGAGCCCACCCAGACCTGCTGCAACCAAGAATTTAGACAAGGGAGGGCCCTGGCAGGATGGCTCAGTGGTCTAAAGCGCCTGCTTGGGAAAGCTTGGGCAGCTTCAGGAACTGCAGTTCGATCCCTGGCACCACATGCTGCGCCAGCCCTGCCCTTGGGGCGGGCTGAGGCGGCCATAAAAATGAATGAAGAAATAAACAAAGGTTCTGAAACAAGAAAAATAAATAAATAAATAAAATTTTAAAATTCTTAAAAAAAAAAAAGAGAGAGAATTTAGACAAGGGAGACAAGGGGCTCTTATGGCTCTTACTGGCTTGCTGATGAGGAGGAACTCTGGGGCATGAGGTTCCCTTATCGCCTGATTCAGGATGGTGTAACCTGCTCCCTTACCCAGAACTTGCTCAGGCACCTTAGTCTGTGTGATAGCATCATCAGTGAATCTCCTCAGTCCAACTTCAGGGCCCGCCCACTCAGCCAGGGATGGTGGCATACACCTAGAGTCCCACACGTGGGAGGCTAAGGCAGGAGGGTCACAAGTTCAAGGCCAGTCTGAGCAGTTTAGTCAGACCCTTTCTCAGAATAAAATAAGACTGGAGATGTAGCTCAGTGTGAAGGCCATGGATACATTCCCAGATTCAGAAAAAGCCACGCTGGGACTGGTGATAGCTCAGTGGTGGAATGTATGCTTAGCTTACCAGGGTCCTTGGTTCAACCCCTAGCACACACAAAAACAAACTAAATCTATCTTCACCCTCCCTTACTCAGAACCATCTGCTGGTTCCCCTAGCTCAGCATTCCATCTGCAGGCCTCAGGTCAGAACTCAAAGCCTCGGGCCCTTAGCTCCACCATCTCCTCCATGCTAAAAGTTTCTCCCCCATTCTCCCCATCTTCAGTCAAAGGCAACTCTGCTGTGAACTAGGCACCCTCCCCAAATTCATACCTCCTACTTTTATCTTTTTTCTCAATTTGTTGAGACAGGGCCTTGGTATGCAGTTTAGACTGGTCCTGAACTCATTATATAGCTCAGGTTGGCCTCTAAATCCCAGGGATCCTGCTGCTTCAGCCTCCCCAACACTGGCATAGTAGCTGTGCACCATCACATCCATCTTAGACTCTATTTAAAGACAGACCTTTGTGGGAGTAATTAAGATTAAATGAGATCTTGGGTGGGAGGAGGCCATAATCTGATAAAATTGGTGACTTCTAGCTGGATATACTGGCCATATCTGTAATCCCAGTACTCAGAAGGCTGAGGCAGTAAAATTCCTCTAAGTTGACACGAGCCTGGGACTCATACTGAGTTTGAGGCCTGCCTGAACCACACAGCAAAATCTTGTCTCCAAAAACCAAAAAGAGAGCCAGGCGTGGTGGCACATGCCTGTAATCCCAGCACTCGGGAGGCTGAGGCAGGCGGATCAGCGCCAAGTTCGAGACCAACCTGGGCTACAAAAGTGAGCTCAAGGTCAGCCTGAACTGCATAACAAGACCCTGTCTCAAAAAGACAAAAAAAAAAAAAAAAAAAAAAAAAAAAAAAAAAAAAAAAAAAAAAAAAAAAAAAAAAAAACCACAAAGAAAGTGGATGAATGGATACAGAAATGGACAGAAGTGAAGGAAAAAAGGCAGGAAGAAAACCAAAGAGACTAGGACCTGCACCTGGGACTCCAGAACTATGAGAACTAAACTTCTCTTGCTTAGGCCCCTCTGCCTTTCTCAGGGAGTTTCAGCTCCCACACCAACACCTCCCATCCCTGGAGCCTACCCACTCCAAAGTTTTATCTGCCTCCCAACTCAAGCAGGACCTCCACCTGGGCTGAGAATCTCCATGTAGCCTCTGCCTACCAACAATACTACCCTGCACGAAGTAGGCACTAAAGTATGAATTACATATACTGAGGGCAAAAGGAAGCTGAAGCAACAGGATCGCCCTAGCACACAATTTTCATGAAGCCAGCCTGGATAACACAGCAAGACCTAATCTCAAAAGATAAACAAAAAAAGCCAAGTGGTAAAATGTCTATGAAAGGTACAAATCAAGAGCAGGCCTCAACTATGAGACAGCTGACAACCTAAAATCTGTGACAAAATGAGTTTGAAAAAGCAAATCCAAAAGCAGAGGTAAAGAATGCCACTTTGTGCACAAAGGGCTCCTTTAAACCCCAAAAGCTGCAATGCACAGCCTAACCTGGAGCAGAAATGAAAAGATAAAAGAGCAAAAGAAAGCCCACAGGGGCCTCCTCTCAGAGCAGAGAACAACTGGAAGAACAGCAGGATGTGAAAGTGAATTAATGAGGTTATCCGGCTTGGAGAAGCAACTGGCTGGCACATAGAAGATTTTTGTAGGCAGGGCCTGGAAAAAGGTCAGGGGCAGGCTGTACATGTTTAAATGTAAGAAGTCTAAGAAGATTAAGCAAAATGAAGTTTTTAAAATGCTTCCTTTTACAGGTACAAAGCATCGCATTATTGCAAATTATTATTGCTTTTAATTTCCTTGGCCAAAAATGAGAAAATTCCTTAAGCTACTGGTAGTGTCAGACACCCAATGGGTCCCCAACTGAGCCTGGGCTTCAGTTCAGAGATTTTGGCTGGTGGCAGTGGGCAACTCAGGTTCTGAAGAACCAGCAAACCCGACCCTACACAATGTGAGTGGGGGTGTGAGACACTGGGCTTTACTCAAGAGGGATCTGTTCAGTGCTCTCAGCACCACATTAATGAGGGAATGGACAAGACATGGATGGTGGCAGGTTACTTGAGCTTGTCCTTGGGACAAGTACATCACTTCTGTAAGGTTAAACCTACTACACTTTGCTCTATAAAAGACAGGCAATGTAGCAAGAAAACTAGCAAAAGCCCTGTGCTGCTAGTCTAGCCAAGTATTTTCATAAGCATCTCTCAAACAACTTAACAACTGTTTAATCTCAGCCTAGTGGGTCACAGTCAGAAGAATGAACTGCCATACAACCACCTGAAAAGAACTGCCAACACAAAAACTTCCTGAAATACCTATTTTCTCAGAAAATTGTTGTCCACTCCATGGAAAGAAACCAGAAATCAGTAGGGTGTAATGGTGCATGTCTATACTCCCAGTCTTCAGGAAAACTGGTGCAGGAGGGTCAGTTAGGGAAATAGTTTCAAAATTTTAAAAATTAAAAGCTGAGGATGTAGCTTAGTGCAAAGGCCCTGGGTTCAATTCCCAGGATGGAGGAAGGAATAAAAGAAAGAAGGAAGGAAGGAAGGAAGGAAGGAAGGAAGGAAGGAAGGAGAAAGAGAGAAAGGAACAAAACAAAACAAAAACTGTGTTCTGTCAAAAGAAGCCAGCTGCCACTTTGGCAAAGGCAATAATCTAGAAAGCAGACACCTCACTGGGGAGGTCCGGTGGAATAGGCAGCCGCTGGGCACACCTGCCCCCTTTCCTTTCAACTCTTTGGTGTGGTGTAAGAGCTTGCACTGTGCACACCCACGGGTGCCCCAAAGCTATCAAATTGCGGATGAATGAGGAGTGAAGAGTCATACTGCATTCACAAGGGACGCTGGCAGGTCAGCTGTAACTCAGTGCAAAATGCTAAATTTCTAAGCTGAAAGGGACCTTTCCATAGCGCACCAGGTCAACACAACCTGCGGGGCCAGACAGGCAGAGTCCTAGGAAAAGGCAGACGTAGACAGCAGCTCCACAGCATTCATACACAAAAGCATAAAAAGAAAACGCTCCCCAGCCCTAATGCTAGCTAGTCTTTTGCTGTCGTGAGGAGGAAGCTGGCTGGGAGAGGTCACATGGTCCGTTCATGACAACCCAAACCAGACTCTCAGGAATCCCAGTC
The DNA here is from genome assembly GCA_004027025.1 of Myocastor coypus. Classification (NCBI taxonomy): domain Eukaryota; kingdom Metazoa; phylum Chordata; class Mammalia; order Rodentia; family Myocastoridae; genus Myocastor; species Myocastor coypus. Next base: position 28,586 of record PVJA010019035.1, read on the forward strand.
GCGTGTCCCTGCGCATCCCTGGCCTGAGCAGAGGATCCAAACGTCAGCGGGGTCAGCATCTTTCCCTCTCATCTCCCAGCCCTGCAAAAATAAAACAGCCACTACAAATGGGCCAGCCCCAGAATGCCCCATGGAGAACTTTCTCCCACCTGGAATTGTCCTCATTTACCGTTCGCCCTGACATTCGATAATTTCCATCAGTCACACTTACAACCAACCCCCAGCCTGCAGACTGAGCTCCCATCACCTACTCATCTAAGAGGACATCAAGGGCCAAGCTGAGGGGAAACGCTGCGCTCTCCCGTACAGCAGTCACGCTCGAAATGTAAATCTCTCTCTCCTTGGTAACTAGGGGGGACCCAGACCCTTGAGGGGCCAGGCCGAAGAAAAGGCCCTGAGGTCTCCACGGCTGCTTCTAAAATTACTTGGCGCTGGCTTTGTGGCAGGGAAGGAAGCCGGAATCGAAAGAGCACCCCCGCCACTGGCGCCCCCGGCACGGCACTCAATGCCGACGCTGCGCGCACCTCAGGGAAGCCGGGAGGCCAAGGGGCGCGACCCGGCGCGCGGCCCCGGGCGTACGCGGCCCCGTATCCCGGAGCCCTGAGCGCCCGGCCGGCAGCCTGAAGCCGGAGAGCAGGGTGGGCGCCGGGCCGGGCACTGGGCGGCGCGGAGCGGCCGAGGCCGCTGCGCATCCCAGGGCCGCGGGGCCGGGAGCTGCGGGAGCGCGCAGGCCGCGGTGACAGCGCCGGGGGCCGTGCCAGGCCGGCCTCGTGGGCGCGGCGGAGCGCGAGTCCGGCGCGGGGTCGACAGCATGGGTGGGCGCGGGCGCGGCGCTCCCCGCTCTCACCTGGCTGCGGCTTGCGGGGCTCCGTCCAGCACCACGACTCAGCTCCGCCGTCCCCGAGGCCGCTACTGCTGCCGCTATCGCTGCCGCTGCCGCCACCGCCGCTGCGCTCCAGTCCCCGCGACAGCCGCCTGCAAAATGGCGCCGCGTAGGGGCGGGCCCGGGGCGGGGAGCCTCCGAACCGCCCGCCCCCGCGCCGGCCGGGCCCACCCCGGCCCCGCCCCGAACCGACCCTCGCCGCCCTCGCCGCGTCGGGGCGCCGGCGCGCCTCACCTGCCGAGCCCACCTGGGCCGCGCTCCTCAGACGCCGCACCCCGAGCCTGCGCACCGTCGCTGCGGGCAAAGACAAGTGAGCGCCTGCGGGGCGTCTTGGTGCGGTCACGCAGCGTCCCGACGGGCGCCGAGTTGCTTTCCTCCAAGAGAAGGGGTCCTCTGTACTGGGTCGCGCGCTGTGGAGGCCACGCTGCTCACAGTTGGGTTCCCTGGGGCGCGGGTCACCCCAGGCCAGGAGTTTGTGCGTTCCCACAACGTCCCTGGGGGGGCGGCTCACTGTCGGTGCCCGGCTGCGCGCAAACTCGGGCGTTCGCTTCTGGTGCGGGGCAGTCCGGCCTTAAGACCAGTTAAGACGCACCGGACGACGCTGGGCTGCAGGCCTGAGGGGCGCGTCCTCCCCTCTCTTAAGCCTGTACCTTCTAACCCGGTATTATCATAATTACTTTCCTGACCTAGTGACAGATCTCTGGGTTCCCAGCAACTCTTGAGAACCAGAAAGAATTACAGACTCCATCCTACCTCAAAGACAAGAAGCCGATATTACCCGTGCAACTGGGGGTGCCACGCTTATCAATGGGGTCATACTCATCTAAGGGGACATAACCAGCATCTAAGGGGAATGTTATAAAGCACACAAGGGTGAAAAATTTTAAAGAAGAGGTGGGTGGTGGTACACATCTGAGATTCCAGCACTACAGAGGAGGCAGAGCTGAGGCAGCAGGGTAGCCATGAGTTCAAGGGCAGCCTGAGTGCACAGAGAAACCCTACCTCAAAAGCCGAAAATACAAAACAAAAGCAAAAAAATGTAAAATGAAAACTGGAAGGCCAAGCATTTGGCTTTTATGGAAGATGGAGAAAATAAGAAACCATGAGTGTGACCCATAAGGTTGAAAAACTCACACACTGCCCAGTATCATCTTTTTCTATCCCAGTGAGAACATTTTCTAACCAACTTCAAAAAAGAAAATAAAAATACTATGTGCTCTCAGCAAAGATGTGCATTTTCTAGACTGGAAGTGGAGTGTCAAGTCAGAACCCTTGAACTGTAAAGTGCCCTTCCTATGAAGGTCCCAAATTCTGGGCTGTTCCACTGTCCCACCCTTACCTCCCTGGCTGTATAGTTTTTCTCTAAATCAGAGGTTCTCAACCTGTGGGTCACAACCCCGGCAGGGGTCGAATGACCAAAACACAGGGTCACCTAAAGCCATCAGAAAATACATATTTAAACCCATGCTATATAGCTGGGCGTGGTGGTGCACACCTGTAATCCCAGCACTCGGGAGGCTGAGGCAGGAGGATAGGTGCAAGTTCAAGACCAGCCTGGGTTACAAAAATGAGCTCAAGGGGCGTGGCAGGATGGCTCAGTGGTCTAAAGCGCCTGCTTGGGAAAGCTTGGACGGCTTCAGGGACCAAGGTTCAATCCCCAGCACCACATGCTGCACCAGCCCTGCCCTCGGGGTGGGCTGAGCCGGCCATAAAAATGAGTGAATAAACAAACAAAGGTTCTGAAACAAGAAAAAATAAATAAATAAATAAATAAAATAAAAAATTCTTCAAAAATGAGCTCAAGGCCAATCTGAACTACATAGTGAGACCCTGTCTCAAAAAGACAAAAAATAAATAAATAAATAAATAAACCCATGCCATGCCATGGTGAAATGTTATTTCTTGGAATTAGTAATTTGAAGTAGCCACCAAAATTATTTTTTGGTTTGAGGTCAACACAATATGAGGAACTGTATTGCGGGGTCACAGCATTAGAAAAGTTGAGAACCACTGCAAACCTTCCATTGTCTCAGGCTCTCCAAACTCTGCCCCACCCCTACCCCATAGCTCCTCAAGCACTGTCATTCTGGCTTGGCTTCCTCTAAAGTCATTTGTGACCTACCAGTTGTGATATCCTTTTGTGTGTTTACAGTCCTTTGCTTTCTCAGTGGACCAGTAAAATTCCATTGACCCATGGATCCTGGAAACTCTTTTCTTGTGATAATATTACTGAGCCCTGTGAAATGATCTTGTTCTAGCTCTATCTAGAGAGGCTGGTTTCCCTTGATGCCTCCTCCTCCTCCTCCTCCTCTTCCTCCTCCTGATTCCTGTCTCCAAAGCTCCTCCATCTTTCCCTACCTCCTGTGACAAGGTGTTAGGGGCTGGGACTGGAGATGCCCACTAGGTAACTAAAAGCAGGAGAAAGCTTGCTTGGCACTTCTGTCTACATTTTCTCTGGCTCTTTTTGTTGGTGTTGCTATGTAGCAACACCAAGAGAGGGTCTTGCTATGTAGCCCAGGCTGGCCTTAAGCTCACCTGGATACTTCTTTTTTTTTTTTTTTTGTGGGACCAGGGTTCGAACTCACGACCTTGCACTTGCCCAGCAGGCACTTGTGCCTCGGAGCTATCTCCCCAGCCCCCTCACCTGGATACTTCTGACTCTGCTTCCCAAGTGCGGGAATCAGAGGCATGTGCAACCATGCTGGGCTGTCTCCTTCAATACCTTCAAACTGTGATGCAGACCCCTGTTTAGCTATGCATACAGGGTGTGACTCATAGGGGATATCTGTTACAGAGTATTCAAGCCCTGAGATTACCTAGCCTGTCTTAGCCCCCTCAAGACCAAGGTCCCTAAAAAAAAAAAGTAACTGAGCCATTTTCAGAACTCCAAGGAGCATCTAATTGCCAGCTTTTATCTTGTCGGGCTCCACACCCCCTGGAGTAACATCTACAAGTCTTGACCCACAGTCCTAAACTTGCAGTCACTGCTATTTCCAAGAAGAACAAAAAGTCACAGAGACACCCACTGGTGAGGTCATCCCTGAGCATGAGCATCTGCCCCTGGCTTGTTCCCCTTTTCTATAATACTTCAGAGGTTTTATCACCCTATGAAGCTAGATCCTGAGACTCTCTGATGCCCCCAAGGCTTCACTGATCAGAGATACTGTCCTTCCCCGGGGGCCCCAGATTATGCCCTGAGAGGCATTATGGGACATGTGACCAAGACTCAGGGACTTCTGGGGCTTGGACATTCACTCTAAAACCCTGGTGATGCTCATGCTTCCAAAATTTCCCTCCACGCCAGGCATAGTGGTGCAGGCCTGTAATCCCAACTCTCTGGAGGCTGAGGCAGGAGGATCGGTGCGAGTTCAAGACCAGCCCGGGCTACCAAAGTGAGCTCAAGGCCAGCCTGAATTGTATAGCGAGACCCTGTCTCAAAAAAAAAAAAAAAATGCAGATGCAGAAATGTGTCTGCTGTAGCTAGACAACCCGCCCAGGGATGCTCTCTAGGAGATGAGAGAGTTGGTGCTATCCACATGTGCGTATCTGTAGATGCAGACAACAGTAGGTCAGAAATGTTCAGGGGATGCCTGTGTCATGGTGCATACCTATAATCTCTGCACTCAAGAGGCTGATGCAGGAAGATGATAAGTTAGAAACTAACCTGGGCTACATAGTTCAAGGCCAGCCTGGATTATATCATGAGATCCTGCCTTCTTAAGAAAGAAAAAAATCCACATTAAAATATATATACATATGTGTGTGCGCATATTGTAACTATATTGCATATGTACAGTTTTTCTTGTCATTATTCCCTAACCAGTGCCACATTGAACAAGTGCATCTGGCACTGACATTATATCAGGAATTATAAGCAGTTGAGGGAGGACTTAGTCCATGGCGAGCATGGGTAGGTTGGGAAGTACTATGGCATTTTGCTTAAGGGACTTGAGCATTAGAGACTTGGTATCTGGCAGGGTAGGGTGCCCCAAAACCAAAGTTCCTCGGGCACAAGGAAAGCTGGTTGCATAGCTCCACACGCCCTTGTTGTTTGCCTCCTACAAACCTGGTTTTTATCTGGGCTGTCTCATTCTGCCACCAGAAACTCTGAGGTGGACCTGAGTCCTTGTGCCCTCCCCCCATGTCTACTCAGTCACCTGTGGTCAACTTGCTCAGGGGAGGTGTTTCTAGAATTCTATTCTCAGCAGATACAGCCACAGACTCACTTGCTTTTTTGCAACGGTCAGAGACCAACTGAGGGACAGACAACAGACAAACTCCCGGGCCCATAACCAATTAGTTACTACAAGCACCATCTGTTTTCTTCAGAGGCAATCAGGAACTTAAGAGCAGTTGTTGCTTGAAACCAAACCAAAGACAGACCCAAAACAAAACAAAAAAAATCCAGTGACTCAGCTGGGCAAAGAGGTACAGTTCTGCATTACCTGCACTCAGGAGGCTGAGGCAGGAGAATCCCAAGTTTGAGGCCAGCCTGGCTACATAGTGAGACCCATCTCAAAATCAACAAAAGACCAAAAGCAAATGACTGCATATAGCCCAGGCATGTCCTAGGTAACTAAAGTAATGAAGCTTGGCCTCCTTTGGAATCCGTTTCCTGAACTGCCCTGGGTGTGGGGTCTGTGTATGCCCAAGGTAACACTGGTGAGCCCTCAGGGTCCACAGCCCACCCCGAGGGCTGTAGGAACAGCCAGCACTAGGAATGGCTAGCCACCACCCCAAAGCTGTGTCACCAGGACCTAGCCTAGCTTTTCCCAGACAGAGGCTGCCCCATAGAAACGATCTCCTGTGGAGATAAAACTGCTCATCAAGCAACAAGGAATCTTCCAAGGCCATCTTGCAAAGCCATAGCTGAGGCAATGACCACCTGGCCCTGAGTCACACAGTAGATCCATAAAATTTGGTCTCTTCTCTTATTTACACATTAGGCTAATCCTCTCCCTGGTCTTGTCTTGGCCTACTGAGTGCAGGTCACATAGACCTCTGCCTGTGGCCCTCAAGCTGAAGTCCCCTTTCTAAGTTTTTTTTTTTTTTTTTCCTTTTTTGACTCTGCCTAATAAATCTGCCTAAGCCCATCACTGATATATACTGAAAGTCTTTTTTTGAGCCAGGTGTGGTGGAGCACACTTGTAATCTTAACTCTTGAGAGGCTGAGGCAGGAGGGATAGTCTGAGGACAGTCTGGACTATGTAGTAGATTCAAGGCCAGCCTGAACTGCATAGCAATTATAACAAGTGAAAAAATAAAGAAAGAAAAAGCAAAGATTCATTTTTCTATAAGTCAAGGATCTACTCCCCTTTTGCCAAGTATGATGGCGCATGCCTATAATCCTAGCACATGAGAAGCTGAGGCAGGAGGACTGCCACAAGTATGAGACCAACTTGGGCTACATAGTTAGACCCTGTCTCAAAACACCAGAAAAAAAAAGGAGGAAGAGGAGGAGAAGGAGAAGAAAAAGAGGAAGAAAAGGAAGAGGAAGAACATACTCTTTAGAGAAAATTGAGGTCCCCCTCTCTCCCATTTGGGAACCTCCTCCAACCTCTCTGTCATGGTTTGTGCCTAGTTGTCCCCCCAAAGCCTCATGTAGCCATTGTGGCAGCTTCTAGAGTTTGTGATTAATTTATGATCCAAGGTTGGGATTATGGGTGAGACTGCTACAACCACCCTGGATCAGATAATCTGCATGCAAATGTAAGGAGGGGCAGAGGCTAGCTAGCTGACGCGGGTGCTCCACCCTTTGCTCTTGGCTCTTTGCTGTCTTCCTCCATGGACAGCCGCCCTCTGCCATGTGCCACTTTGCTTTGGAGCCAGCTGAGTATGGACTTGAACCTCCACTAACTGTGAGCTGAATAAACCTTTTCCTTTTTTTTTTTTTTTTTTTTTTTTGAGACAGGGTCTCGCTATGCAGTTCAGGCCAGCCTTGAGCTCACTTTTGCAGCCCAGGCTGGTCTCAAACGTGCAGCAATCCTCCTGCCTCAGCCTCCCGAGTGCTGGGATTACAGGCGTGCGCCACCATGCCTAGCTAACCTTTCCTTTCTTAATGCTGTGTGTTGGGAATTTTGTCCCAGCAACAAGAGAAAAGTAACCAAAATACCACCTTTAGACAGACATCTGGCCTCCAGACCTAACCTTGGAGAGCTATCTCCTGAAACCATCCTCATCATTATGAATGATCGTTTTTTTGTTGTTGTTATTGTTGTTGTTTTGTTTTGTTTTGTTTTGTTTGAGATAGGATTTTGCATTCCCGGCAGTCTTGGACTCACTATGTAGCCCAGACTGACTTTGAACTCACCACAGTGATCCTCCTGCCTCAGCCTCCCAAGTGCTAGGATTGCTGGCATGCAGTACCACAGCTGGCTTCAGTGTCATTATTTTCACACAATCATTTTTTTTTACCATCATCAATTAAAGAAATGAATGATCATTTTTCTTTTTTTTTTTTCAAAGTCCCCTTTATTTGTGTTGATTTTAATTTTTTTTTCCTTGTTTCAGAACTTTTGTTTGTTTATTTATTTTTACGGCCGGCTCAGCCTGCCCTGAGGGCAGGGCTGGAGCAGCATGTGGTGCCAGGGATCGAACTGCCATCCCTGCAGCCGCCTAAGCTTTCCTAAGCCAGCACTTTAGACCACTGAGCCATCCTGCCAGGCCCCCTGAATGAACATTTTTCATTCACTTGATTTTCTTTGTATTTGCCATGTCTTATTGCCACTGCCATATACAACCCCACCTCCAGTTTCCTGAAACCAAAATCCATCTGCCCAACCCACCCATGGCCTGGTTAACATGGCTGAAATGCCACTGTATCTAACCTGGGTTATTTCTGAGAAGTAATTGCATCTTGAGGCTATTCCATCTTCAAACTGTGCTTTATCATACTATTTCCAACATCTCTCTGAAGATTAAACCAGGGCCAAACTTTTTCTGGTGAGGCCAGAGGATGTTTTCCAGCTTTGTGGACTGAGAATGAGCACAATCACTGATACTATATGGTTACTTGCGCAATGAGAGAAAATGAATTGTCACCAACTTTTTAATGATGAAATTCAAAATATGATAAAATATTTGAGTATAATATATAATTTATAATATATGCCTATTAGACTGACATGTGTGGCAATGTATGCCTATAATCCCAGCATTCTAAGAGTCTGAGCCAAGAGGATGATAAATTTGAGGCAAGCCTGTGCAACTTAGTGATTTAGCAAGACTCAGTCTCAAAAATTAAAAAAAAAAAAAAAAAAAAAGGAATAAAGCTCAGTGCAAAGGTGTTGGATTCCAGTCTCACTACCAGAATATATATTATATATGAAAGTCTATGAATGACAGTATGGGCTTTTGATTGGGGGAATATGACTTAGCTCAGTTGGGACTCAAGGTTATTGTTTCTTTCTTTTTCTTGGTTTTATGTATTTTTTACAGTGTCTCACTAGGCAAATTGGACTTGTAGTGATCCTTCTGTTTCAGTCTCCTCAGTGCTGAGATTATAGGTGTACACCACCACACCCAATTTTGGTGGCCAGCTCAGTGTGCCTGGGCAGGGCTGGCACAGCATGCAGTACTGGGCATCGAACCCTGGTCCTCCCACTTGACTAGGCACTTAGACTGCTGAGTATCCCTGTGGCCCTATTGTTTCATATCATTAAATTAATCACAAAAATCCACCTGTAAAGGGCTGGGGAGATAGCTCAGTGGTCTAAGTGCCTGCCTGGCAAGCACAAGGTTCTTTTTTTGATCCCCAGTACCTGCATGCTGTGCAGCCCCCATGTGACGGCACACACCTGTAATCCCAGAACCGAGGAAGCTGAGACAGGAGGAGCACTATGAGTCTGAGCTGCATAGCAAGATCCTGTACCAAATAAGTAAGTAAATAAAGGAATAAATACATATATATAGGGCCCAGCGGGATGGCTCAGTGGTCTAAAGCCCCTGCTTGGGAAAGCTTGGGCAGCTTCAGGGACCGCGGTTCAATCCCCAGCACCACATGCTGCACCAGCCCTGCCCTCGGGGCGGGCTGAGCCAGCCATAAAAAAATGAGTGAATAAACAAACAAAAGTTCTGAAACAAGAAAAAAAATACATATATATATATATATATATATATATATATATATATATACATATATATATATATTGAAAATTTTACCTGTAAAAATCATCCTTGACTGAACCAGTCTCAATAAGTAAAAAATTATAATAAATTTTTAAAATATAATTTAATTTTTTCAACTGTTCTTTTGTTTGTGGAAGGCCTAGGAACCAAGGAACTTCCCACATTTCTATTCTTTTTTTATTTTAATCTTCTATTTTGAGACAGTATGTCACTAAGTTGCACTGGCTCAGTTTAAAATTATGATCCTCCTGCCTCAGCCACCTGAGCTGCTGGGATCACAGGCACATGGCACTGCACCAAGCTAAAAATTATCATTATGCCAAAATACACATAACATGAATTTTACCTTTTTTGTTTTTATTTATTTAGTACAGGGTCTATAGGGTTTCACTACATGGATTGGACTCACAGTGATTCTCCTGTGTTCAGCTTCCCAAGTGCTGAGATTACAGACGTGCACCACCAGGCGTAGTCTCAAGTATCGTCTCAGCACACCCCAGGGCCAAGCCAGCACCGCACACCAGGGATCAAACCCAACCCAACTGCTGCACCTGCCTGAGCAGGCACTTTAGTCCGCTGAGCTAGCTGGCCAGTCCCATACCTTTCTAAGCATGCTTAGGTGTACCACTCAAGTGTCAGTAAGTCCCTTCCCACTTGTGTGACCCTCTGTACCACCCACCTCTGGGTATTTTTCATCACTCCTAAGTGAAATTCTGCCCTCACTGACAGCTTCCTGTCGCCCATGCCTCAGCCCCGTGCTTCTTTCTCTACAAATTTGCCTGGTCAAGATAGTTCAACTACATGGAATCAAACGGTATTTGTCCATGCTTGATGTTTGCTTAGATTCATGTTTTCTGAAATCTTCTGGGTTTTTTGTTTCACTTTGTTTTGTCTATTTGAGACAAGGTTTCGCTATGCAGTTCAGGCTGGCCTTGAGCTCACTTTATAGCACAGGCTGCTCTTGAGATCTCGAACTCTCAACAAGCCTCTCGAGTGCTGGGATTACAGACGTGCGCCACCACACTTGACTTTGAAATGTTCTATCATGTCTCTGAATTCCATTCCTTTTAAAGCCAAAAGTATCCCATTATATGGTTACAGACATCAAGAGAATAGAAGAAGGAAGGGAAAGAAACAGAAAAGAAAAAAAAAAGAGTGAGCCGAGTGTAGTGGCACATGCCTTAGGAGGCTGAGGCAGGAGGATCTGGACAAATTGAAGCCCAGCCTGAACCTATGCACAAGATAAGAGGATGCCTTACATGAGCAATGGCACAGAGGTAGGTGACAGAGGTGGGCACATTTTGCTTTTTTTTTTTTGGTCTTTTTGAGACAGGGTCTCGCTGTACAGTTCAGGCTGGCCTTGAGCTCACTTTTGTAGCCCAGGCTGGTCTTGAAC
>PVJA010019036.1:0-26890 GCA_004027025.1 Myocastor coypus
CTCCGCCGCCCCCTCCGTCACCGCCTGCTCCACGCTTGTCCGTCTCCATCACCTACATCGCATCCACTGCCTTCCTCACCACAACGAACCCCACTACCGCCACCGTTAACAACTGGAAGAGTCCATTTAGAAAGCCCCCATGCCTGTGTCTGTGGTCCATCCGGCAGCCACAGCATGGCCGTCCATACAAGCGCCTCCGTTTCAGGGCTGACCCTGGGTGCTGGCCTGAGCCTGGCCCAGGTGCAGGATGTCCTGGCTGATGCGGCCCGGCGGCTCCCAGAGGAGAAGACGCAGACATTCCGTGCTCTCCTGCAGCAGCTGCGGACCCTGGCTGGATCTCAGATCAGGAGCATGGCTGTACGTGTGTGGGGACAGTCCACTCTGGCATGTGCACTCGGGGCGATTCTCCCACCGGAATCACCTTGGACTTTGAACTAGGCAGAAGGGGCAGCTCTCCAAGTTAGTACTTACTGCAGTGCTGTGGTTCTGTCATTGCAAGGCGGTATGGCAAGAGCTCGTGAGGGCTGGCCACATCGCTCAGCAGGCTGAAGCAGCTGCTCAGGCACCAGCCGGGGTTTGGTCCCCAGTGTGCTGGGCCAGCCCTGTCCCCAGGGCACACTGAGGGGGCGGCTGAGACTGGCCATGGTTGCACACACCTGCAATCCCAGTGCTTGGGAGGCTGAAAACAGAAGAATCACCCAAGTCTGATCTGTGTAGTGAGACCCTGTACACCCTGTGCTAAATACATTTTTTTTTCTTAAAAAAAGAACTCATTATTTTAAAAGTCTTTAGGAGGCCACATCGTGAGCCGGCATCCGGACTCAGACCTGAATCCCGTCCTGGCTGCGGGCAGCTGCACCCTTCACGTGCTGTCGGAAGGTCAGGCAAGGCTCCTCCGGCCTTTTCTCATGCGGGGCACGTGCCGCTCTGCAAATGGCTGTTCTTCCCTCTGCAGAAGGCGCCCGGCAGATCCCGCTGAGCGAAGGCTTCCTCAGCAGGAGCCCCGGTGCGGATCTCAAGCCTCAGGAGGTCTTGCTGTCTGTGACGGTCCCCTACACGCGCAAGGTGGGGACGTCTGGTCACCCTGTGAGCAGGAGCTCTTGATTCCCGTGCATGGTGGCTTAGCAAAAGTGCCTGGTGTTTATGGGGAGATGGAGGCTGGGCCTCAGGATGCCCTGGGGGCCATTTCCCCCTCCATCACCTGACCCACCACAGGCATGCTTGAAGTGACAGCGATGAAGGTGGCGGAGGAGGTGAGGAGGTGTGGGTGCTGGAGCAGGTAATGCAGGAGGTGGTGGTCTCTGCGGCCAGGGACCCTGGCTTTCTCCTGCCCCACACTCCTGTGAATAGGTTCCGTTCACAAAGCTTTTCCTAACTGCAGTGCACTGGATCCCCCTTCGCCTGTCTCTCAGGCTTGAAAGACGCCGAACGATTGCGTTTGCAATCTAGCCTCATGGAGGAGGCCGGCCTTGTGGAAGCCAGCGCATCTGGGCCGAGTCCTGGTAGTGTTGCTAGGGCCGCTGCTGCCTCTTCTGCTGGGAGGGACCACGCCCACCGGAGAGCCCGCAAGCTCACCAGGCTGCTGCGGCAGGGCCATGAGCCAGGGCCAGACAGGGAGACTGAGGTGCTGGAGTCTGGAGAGCCCGCAATAGGGCGGCTTCTTCTGCAGCCGCCCCTGGCCCACCAAGGCCAGTCTTCCCCCAAGCTTGCAGCCCCCCTCCTCACCCTCTGAGGGCCTAAACACATGCGCTCTTGAGGTGGTGTGCTGTGGTAGCCACCTTCTATGGTGCCAGAGTTAGGGTGCCGTGGGAATCCAGACAGCTCGGGATTCCAGGAACCAGGCAAAGACGTGTGGCTGGTCCCAGCTCATCATGCTCGTGCCCAGGGTTTCTACCTGCACCGCTTTCCTGCCTTCCAGTGGGAGTTCGTGTCTGCCTTCCGGCAGGCACAGCGGAAACGGAACGCACGAGCCATCGTGAATGCAGGCATGAGGGTCTTCTTTGGAGGAGACGCAGTCATCAGAGAGCTTTCCATCCTGTATGGGGGCATCGGCCCAGCTACCCTCTATGCCACAGACACCTGCCGGAAGCTCCTCGGAAGGTGAGACACGGTGTCCTGAGAGGCCAGCCGCAGCGGCCCCTCCACCACAAGATGTGACGCACAGGCCCTGGTGTTAACACCAGGGCTCCCAGTGAGATTCCCTGATCACTCATGCTTTTGGTGGACTGAGGTTTGTGCCGACTGTCAGCTCAGCTCACCCCTGGTGCCTCAGTCTCCTTTTCTATCAGCGGGGGGCAACTGCGCTTACCCCAGGAAACTGAGAGACCTGAGCGAGTGCAGACTCACACAGAACCTGGCACAATCAGATGTCCTGGCGACCGGAGGGCCAGTGCTGCCCCTGGGCTGGGAGGGAGGGCCGGGAGGACAGGCCACACCCTGAGCGTGGAGACCCTGCTTGGAGCAGCCCCCAGAGCCTGTGGGAGGCTGAGTCCTGTCCTCCACCCACCCACCAGGCCCTGGACGGAGGACACGCTGGGTGAGGCCTGCAGGCTGGTCCTGGGCGAGGTGACCATCCCCGGCTCAGCCCCTGGCGGCAGGGTGGAGTTCAGGAGGACCCTGCTGGTCAGCTTCCTCTTCAGGTTCCACCTGCAGGTGTCCCAGAGCTTGAGCCACATGGTAGGTAGCCCACTGGCCCTAGTTCTGTGGTGACCCAGCCTGGCTGGAGCTATGAGCACCGTGGGTCCTGAGGGTGGGTGGGTGTACCGGGGAGCCTGCAGCTGCAACAAGAATGGGCAGCTTCTGTGTGGTCCCATTCTGCCCCTGGCCCATCACTGCTCAGGTAGCTCCCAGCTCCTGCTGGTCATAGGGACAGGGGCTCTCCAGATCATGTTTGTCCCACGCTGGGCTTTTCCCTCACACCAGTTGACAGTGACAGGCAGGGCCAGCCTGGGAAGGGCTCACTGTGGTCCCTCATGTGTCAGCTGCCCGCTGGCAGAGACTGGCACTCCCTCTCTTGGTACCCCTTATGACGGTCAGACCTCCAACACTGTAGGCCAAGGAGAACATGACTGGAACAGAACCTTCCAGAAAACCCACAAGGGCCACAGCACGCTGAAGCCTTATTGTCCCATCGGCCCCAGGCCGCAGGGCACCTGAGTCTGTGTAGCATGGAAATTAGAGCCTGATGTCATGAGAAGACAGACGCCCCTCTCTCCTTACTCCAAGGGCATCTGGTTATAAACGGGACAACTAAGACCCAGAGGCTCTTCAGCCTTTTAGGGTGCAAACTTCAGAGCCCTGCATGTGAGCGACACTGTGACTAAGTCACCCAAAGTGAAAAGGCACAGCCAGCTGAGGACTCTTCCCCTCAGTCACAAACGAATCCGGTTGCGTAGGGAATCAAGCGCTTGGATTTAAAACTTTTACCTTGGAGTCTGTACCTTCCTTCCAGCTTTCTCTCTGTAAAAATAACAACTCTTGTTAGCTCTCCAATGAAATTACTGAGCTATAAAGCCTAACCCTTGGGGACACTGACTACAGCCTGTGAGGACCAGAGTGACCACTGCCCTCTGCTCCCAGCAGGTCTTCCAAGGGCCATGTGTGCCCTTCAGTGGGCAGTGGGCGACATGCTGCTCTGACCTGAGCCTGGGGCAGATCCCAGCCGTGCTCCCAGCGTGTGGCAGGCACTGTGTTCTTCGTGGTCTCAGCACTCTCCCTTTGTTTTCTGACTTAGCTTTTATCTTCCTGTGGTGCTGGTGTGAGTGCTCAGGTCACACAGGAAGCAGCACCCAGGGCACCAGGAGGCACTCCTGTGGGGCGGGGCTCTGCACCTGCAGGTCTGGGGCATCAGTGCTGGGGAGAGGGTGCCAGCCAAGGACCCTGCTCACCGCCCCCCAGGCCACGCCGGAGGGTGTGTGAAGCGCAGCCATGGCTCTGCTTTTCAGGACCCGGGTCGCTACCCCAGCCTGGCGGGCAAGTATGAGAGCGCCGTGGCAGACCTCCACCCTGAGCACAGCCGGCACACATTCGAGTACCAGGTGAGCAGCTTTTGCTTACTCAGACCAGGACTCTCCGGGATGCCCAGCACAATATGTCCGTGCTCTTCCCAGGTGAATTCATGGCATCTCGTTGTGTTGATTAAAACTAAAATCTCAGGGCCAGCCAGATGGCTCAGCAGGCGCAGGTAGGGGCTAGGAGTTCGAATTGTGGGCCTGCTGTGCTGTCTCCACCCCCAAGTGGTTGAGTCAGCAATTGAGACTGGGCATGGTAGTGCACGTCTGTAATTCCAACTCTTGGGAAGCTGTAAACAGGGGGATCACTACAAGTCTGATCTAGTAGTGCAGCCCTGAACACCCTGGAGACCCTTCCCTAAATTACAGGCCCGGAGGCGGTGGGCCTGGTGCAGTGTCCCTGCGGCGCTGCAGCCTTGTCTTTCTGCTGCGCTCATACCTGCGCCAGCGTCCGTGTTGTCAGCGTACCTCGAGCCTGCACAGCAAGCATTTCCCCAAACCCACGTGTCTGGCTGGGGAGCGTCTGACCTGGTGTGTGGGCAGCCTCGGGACTCTGCCCTGGCTTCTGGCTCTCCCAAAGCCAGCTGTGGCACAGGACAGGTGGGCCGAGGTCCTCAGGCCTTAGGCACGGCGCTGGCAAATCGGGGTGCATGGTGGCCAGGTTGGCCTCATGGCCAGGAAGTGGAAAAAGCACTGCCTGGGCTCCTAAACTCTGCCCCGCCCCCACCTCCTCTCTCCACTCCTCCCTGCCCATCCTGGGCCGTGATTGGGGGGCGGGGGGTACCTGCATTATGCAAGTACCTTGTAAAGGTGGTCTCCCGGGCTTCTGCTCCCTCGCCCACCTGCCAGGGTGGCTCCAGTGCGCACTGTCTGTGACACGCCAGAGCTGTCACGGCACTTGGTCTCCGCCGCATTGGTCGGACGGACACCTCTCAGGTTCTCTCAGAAGCACCACCACATGTCCCTGAAAACAGCGATGCTGTGCCCCACAGGACGGCCTGGGGGAGCTTTCTCCCTGCTTCTGAGACTTCCTCCTCAAGATAGAATAAAACACAATTCCACTCAAAGTCACCCCATTCCTAGTTCCACCATGAAGTGTTGTGTGCGCCCTGCACACCCACAGCAGAGCCGGACTTGCTGCAGTCTAAAAACAGGCATGGGCATCCATGAGAGAACTTGACTGCGTCCTCAGGAAGAAATATCCAACCCATTTCCTTATCATTTGGGAACTGTTTCAAACAATGGGGGGGGGGCACCTGGTGGCTGTTACTCCACTTTGCCTGAGGGGTCGATTTCAACAGCTCTTCACGGTGGCGGCCCAGGAGGGACTTTCTCTGGAAGCGGCCCGCTGGGGGTAGCATCTAGAACCCCCCAGGGTGCCTGACCTGCCTCGTGGCAGAAATCTGAGAAGTGTGTGCTGCTGCCTCTCACGCAGGGCGTGGACCCCGCGCGGCTTCCTCCGGACCCCATTGGCCACCCCATCATGTACCTGTCGGGGGTCAAGCACACCACCGGGGAAGCCATCTACTGCGACGACCTGCCTGCAGTGGACCGGGAGCTCAGCTTGGCCTTTGTGACCAGCTCGAGGGCCCACGCGGCCATCGTGTGAGTGTCAGAGCTTGCCTTTCTGCCCCCTACCCCTGTCGGGTCAGCAAGAGGAGAGGAGGGTGTGGGAGGCGCTGGTTGCGGAGGACCGGAAGGGAGACGAGGCACAAACGCAGTCTGCTTGCGCCTGCGCGGTCATAGCCTCCGGTCCCAGTCGGGCGGAGCGTTACAGAGCAGCGCTGTGACGCGTCCTACTTCTCTCGTGTCTCAACCCCCGTGGCCTCGTGCACCCGCCTTGGGCTCTGCACTGCGGCGCCCATGTCCCCCCAGCTCCATGGATCTGTCAGAGGCGCTCAGCCTGCCGGGCGTGGTGGACGTCATCACCGCCAAGCACCTTGGGGATGCAAACTCCTTCGCCGAAGAGACATTGCTGGCCACAGACAAGGTGCCGTGCTGTTGCTTCCTGTTTGAAAAGCAGCTTCCCTGGGTAGCAGCATTTCCTCTGCGCGCCTGACCCGAGGAAGAGGATGCAAGGAGAGGGGCGTTCTCTGTGGCTGACGACAGGCGTCTCGGTCCAGGTGCTGTGCGTGGGTCACCTCATCTGTGCCGTTGTCGCGGATTCCGAGGCTCGGGCAAAGCAAGCTGCTGAGAAAGTGAGGATCGTCTACCAGGACTTGGAGCCGCGGATCCTCACGATCGAGGTGACCGTCGCCCAGTCTGCAAGCTGGCCTTGGGTGGCCTTGGGGAGGAGCCCTGAGGAGCGTCTCTTAGGAAGCGCCCCAGTGGGCAGGGAAGCCCCGCTGCAGAGGGCGCCCAGAGCAGCCTCCACAGACCACACTCGAGAATTTGCCGGCACTGGCGCTGCCTCCTTTCCACCCGCCATCAGGCTCTGTCCCCCTTGTTCATAGACTCGTGTGCCACAGGAAGGGGGACCCAACTGTCCCTGGCCAAACAGGCGCTAGGTCACATGTGTCAGCGGAGGCCACCAGGGTGCTGAGTATGCTCAGAGTTTCTGGAATGCAGAGGCTGCATGGGGACCAAGGGGAAAATGTGGCTCCCGGGAGTCAGCGGGGCAGGGGCACCCAGGAGCCACGCAGTGACCTGCAGGGACCCCCCATAGCTACTGTCCCCACCTCCCCCAGCTCTGCTCACAGGGAGCCCCTGAGGCTGTCCTGTGGGCTCAGCTTCTGGTTTTGCTTAGTTCTTGAATGCAAGCTGTGAAGGACGGGAGGCAGAGGTCCTGCGACACCCTCGGGCTTCGCACTC
The DNA here is from genome assembly GCA_004027025.1 of Myocastor coypus. NCBI lineage: Eukaryota > Metazoa > Chordata > Mammalia > Rodentia > Myocastoridae > Myocastor > Myocastor coypus. The sequence continues at coordinate 6,822 of PVJA010019036.1, forward strand.
GCGTGCTGGGGTTGTTACCCCGGCGTTTAGGCCAAGGTCGTAAGGCTCGTCTCCTGGGGTGACGGCGCCGCTCTGCGCACCTTCCCTTGGCTCCCAAACGTCCTGAGTAAGGAGAGGAAAACCCTTGCAGAGGGTGGTTTGTCAGCGAGCGGGCTGTGTGCTTGGGCACAGAGCCACTTGCCTCTGCACTCAGAGTGGGTGGAGGGAAGATCCGGCGGAGGCCACTGTGACCAGGGAACCCAGCTTGGCATCACGGATGCACACCTAGGAGCACAGCATTTACTTCTGGGAAATCTCATTACTATTATTATTATTGTTGTTGTTATTGCTATTATTATATTTTAGGGAAGGGTCTACAGGGTGTTCAGGGTCTCACTACCAGATCAGACTCATAGTTACCTGCCTGTTTACAGCCTCCCAAGAGCTGGGATTACAGGTGTGCGCCACCATGCCCAGTCTCAATTGCCATCTCAGCACGCCCCAGGGGTGGGGCCGGTATAGCAGGCCCAACAGATTGAACCCCCAGCCCCTGAACCTACTTTCAGGCACTTTAATCCACTGAGCTATTTGGACAACCCTTATCTCCTCAGTATTTTACTTATTTATTTGTTTGTTTATTGGTAGTACCAGGGATTGAACTCAGGACCTTGCACTTGCCAGCCAAGCACTTATTTTACTGAACTATCTCCCCAGCCCCCACCTTAGTATTTTAAAGCTAAAATAGAATCGAGCCATGCAGATAAACGTATAGACAGTTGTCATAGCGAAAGCATGGCCAGCCCGAGAGTTGCGGGCCCACTCAGACCCACACTTGTGCTGCCCGGGCTGCCGCACACCACGCTCCCTGACTCCTGACCACCACTCCTTCCCAGGGGCTCCGTCCGAGTTGCAGTCACCCTTACCCATCACTCATGCAACACTTCATCAGAGCTCCCTTTGAAACTCTGGGCTGGACACCAGTACTTTAAATGTCCCTTCCCTTTCCCACCCCAGCCAAATATAAACTCGAATCCACAGATGCATCTGGCTTTCCCCTGGGCACCAAGGCAGACTGCTGTCTGCAGTAGCCAGGAGCCAGTGCCAGCCCGGTCCGCAGGGACTGAGCGGGCCTGGCCCGGCTCTGCCACCCCCACGCTGCATCCCTCACCCAGGCTGGCCAGACCCTGACTCTGCTCTCGAGCGAAGCTGACGCTAAAGGGGCCCAGCTTTGAAGGGTGGGGTCTCCGCCTGTTCCCTTCAACTTGGAGCCCCCAGGGCTGATGGGCAGAGCGCGTGTGAATGCGTCGTGGTGTGAAGTGCGCCAGCAAGTGGCACAGGGCTGGGAAAGCAGACTGTGTGCACCGCAGCAGCCAGCAGGCCGGGTGCCATGTCCCACGACACCTGCACAGCATCACGTGGTCCGGTGACAGCTGAGCTCGGGCTGTGCAGCCAGGCAGTGTCACCCACCAATTACTTGGCCTGTGCCTGACGTTGAACCTGGTGCTGTGGACTAGGGACCTTAGTAGGGTGGCGTGATGCACGAGCCACGCTGTGCAGCAAGGCCCTGTATCAAAATTTTTAAAAACAGAACAAAACAAAGGCTGTTGCTGGGCGTGGTGGCTCACGCCTGTAATCCCAGCACTCAGGAGGCTGAGGCAGGAGGATTGGTGCGAGTTCAAGACCAGCCTGGGCTACAAAAGTGAGCTCAAGGCCAGCCTCAACTGCATAGTGAGACCCTGTCTCAAAAAGACAAAAAAAAAAAAAACAAAAAAAAAAACAAAGGCCATTGGGGACCCAGAGTCTTTCGATGGTAAAAGCAGACATAACCCTTCTCAGTGGAGGAAACGGCAGGATCGCCGAGCAACCCTGTTAGGTGTGTGGCCAGGGAGGGGCAACCAGAGGCAGGAGAATTCCCAGATGGCCACTGGCTGGGACTGCACGTGGCCCCTGGCCCCGGAAGAACAATGCGGGAGTGCGTCATGGGTGGGAGAGAGCAGCGAGGCGCTGTGCCTGCCGCATCCTCGGCAGTGGGCAGCACCGCAGCCCTCCTGTGGGTCCTCCAGGGAAAGGGAGCGCAAGGCTCCTGGTCCTGGCCTGGCCTCAGTTTCCCATTCTTTCTAGGAAGCTATCCAGCACGACTCCTTCTTCAAGGCAGAGAGGAAGCTGGAGAGTGGGGATGTGGAGGCGGCACTGCGGGCGGCAGATCAGGTTCTCCAAGGTGAAGTTCTGGGGCCGGAGCAGCCGGGGCTTGGCGCACATCTTGCTCCGGCTGTGTGACAGTCGTCCTTCAGAGTGGAGGCACATGTGCCAGCGGGGTTCACTGGGTGCCGTCCCTGCAGGGCCCCACAGGCCACCCTGCCTCAGTGCCCTCTGGAGTTGCCCAGGCGTGTGAGACCCTGCGTCTCGCTTCCAGTCACTCGGAGCTGTGGCCCACTGCAGGCTGCGGGCAGTGGCAACGTCCGGCTGGCAGAGCAGCACCAGCCAGCTCCTGTGAAGCAAGTGTCTCACAAATCCAAGTCCCAGGCACTCTGTAGTGCCTTGTGGGTTGGCGTGCGGGCCTGGCAGGCTGGGTTCTCTGATGCATTAGCAGCCGGTTTCAATGTGCCCATCTTGCAGTGGGCAGAAGGTCCTGCTTCTCCGTTCTTGCCTCTCTTTGGGGTGTGTGTGAGATGTTTGCTCAGGGTTACATTTTCTGTTCTCTTTCTTTCTTTCTTTTAGTTTATGTGTTTGGTACAGGGTCTCACTACGCAGCTCAGACTTGTAGTGATCCTCCTGCTTCCAGCAGCCTCCCCAGATCTGGGATCACAGACACGTGCCACCATGCCCAGACCCTGGCTAACTCAGTGTGCCCCATCGTTGGGGCCGGCCTGACATGTGGGACCAGCGATGGAACCCTGGTCTCTGTGCTTGCCCAAGCAGGCACTTAGTCCCCTGAGCCATCTCTCCTGCCCTTCCTGCTCTTGCTGTAGTCAGACCATGGAGAAGACCGGAAGCCAAAGTCCAACCCCAGCATTTCCTGGGGACTGTTGCTCAGGCAGTGTAGCACTATCACGGGGCCTATTCTGCCATGCCTCCACACGCTGGCATTCATGTCGCTCCACTTGTTCCCTGCTTCTGCTCCTGCTCCCTGACCTCTGGGCCAAGCTTACAGAGCTCCGAGGTGTGGCCGTGTTTACCGTGGGTGTCCTCCTGGGGGCTTCCCTTTCTGAGGCAGCTGTGGGTGCTTCTCTGTCAAGCTCTGATATCCGAGCTCTCAGCTCAGAACCTGACCTCCTCTTAGTCTCTCCCACCCAATCCCCTTGGTGACTGTCCTGCATGTCCCTGGGCACACACTGGGGCCCTGAGAGCACAGCCATAGCCTTGTTTCAAGCACAATCTTCAGAACTCAAGGAGAGAGGGTCATGCCCACTATACCTTTATTCTCTCTGCCACTTATTCTTGCTTGCTGACATTCTGATTCTTCTTTATTTTCAAAATCATTTTCCAAAAAGACTGAATAATCCTCACTGGATTTAGATTCCTGCACAGATGGATCCTTAGCTCTTGGGAGTCCTGTCCGAATCTCTGCAGAGAAACCAACTGCCCCCAAATGAGGTGGCTGCCCTCTCCCAGCTCCCAAGAAAGGCCTGGTTTTCCTCCCTTACTTTAATTTTCTGAGGTTCAAATATGGAGGTCCTGGCATGGACTTCTTTGGATTTATCCAGCGGGGTCAGCCAGCGTCCAGAATCAGGCTTGCCGCCTGACGCGTGCCGAGTCTGGGAGCCTCCGGCCGTAACTTCCTCCAGCGCCCGGCTCCGGTGGCACGACAGCCTTTCCTTGGCCACGCGGGCTCCCGGGGCTCTGCTCAGGTGTCCCATCTTTTTCTTCCTGGCAGCTGAGGCGGCTCCCGGTTTCCCTGCTCTGGTTCGCGGGTCGTTCCCTCTGTGCTCTCTGGCCTGCTGTGGCACACCCACGCACGCGCGTGTGCTTTTCCAGCTCTTGCGCAGCATCTCTGCCTGAAGCATTCCCGCGCGCTGGGCCGCAGGCTGCTGACTTCTCGGCGGCCTCTGCTCAGCAGCTGCTGTGGTCCTGGTTGGCCGTCTCCAGCTCTGGGCCCCCGGGTCTCGGCTACTTGGGTCTTTCCCCACAAAGCTGAGGTTTGCTGGCTCTTGGGCTGCCAAGTGACCCCTCGATCCCGAGGACAGATGGATTTCTGTTCCGGGATGACGGGTATTGTTTGAATCTTCTCTCCTACTGCGCCTGGCCCCATGCTGATGTTAGATTATTTATTTATTTGATACGGGGTCTTGCAGTGCAGCTCAGACTCATAGTGATCTTCCTATCTCAGCCTCCCCAGCACTGGGATTGTAGGAATACACCACCACACCAGATTTTGGGGCCAGCGTAACATGCACATCATGTGGTGCTGGGGATTGAACGCAGGCCCTTGTGCTTGCCAGGCAGGCACTTACACCACCAAGCTATGTTGCCAGCCCCCAGGCTGATGTTTGTTGTTGCCAGGTGGGGTGGAGGCACAGGCTCCTGGTGCGGAAGTGGGGTGCTGGTGCAGGCCTGGGATTCCCTGCTGGTCTGGTGCTGCCCGGTTTCCACACAGCTCTGCCAGCTAGCTGTGTGCTGCCTGAGGCCGCTAGTCTCCCTAGCTGCCCTTCTATGGCCTGGCTTTGAGAATGGGCCCCCACTGCTTTCTTGCGTCTCTGCCAGCGGGGTGCTGGCTTCTGCAAGAGCAGGACAGTATGCCAGAGGCAAGTGGTGGGCGCACACCTGTGCCTTCTGGGGCTCAGCTCTCCCTCCCGCCACCCTCCTCACTGCTGCCGGCCTTCCGGGGGACTTTGTGAATAATACGCAAGGATGTCTTGGGGCAGACCAGGGTGGCCTCCACCATGCCCAGAGAATGAAGGGAAAGTTAGAGCTTGCTTGGCAGAGTGGAGGCCGGGCAGGCTGTGTAGGAAGAAAGCCCGCCGGCCTGGCGCACCACGGCCGGGGTGTGCCATGCCTCGCAAGTCAGCAGTGAGTGGGTTTCAGAGTTGCATCTCGGCCCTGTGGCTTCAGGCTGGGCTTGCGAGCAGGTTTGGGGCAGGAGTGTGCGACCCAGGTGCCTTGTCCCATGGCCTCCTGACACACACAGCTTGTAGACGACATTCAGGGCCCGGGTGAGTTTACAGGGATTGGGGAAAAGCCCGTGCATCCCATCTCGTCCTGGAACCACACGTCCGCTTGCCGTAGTGCTCTGGCTGGCCTCAGTGTCCCAGAGTGTCGTGTGCCAGCCCGGGGCTCGCCCTGCCCTCCTGTCTGCGGGTGGAGCCACACCTTGCCAGTGCTATGGGCGCTGCGCAGCTTTGCCTCAGGGGTGAAGGGCAGCGCTGCTGCCCCGACCGCCTCCCTGACTCCCGGTGTTTTCCTGACAGGTGCAGTCCACATGGGCGGCCAGGAGCACTTCTACATGGAAACCCAAAGCATGCTCATTGTTCCCAGCGGGGAGGACCAAGAGATTGACGTCTACGTGTCCACTCAGTTCCCCAAGTACATCCAGGTAACATGGGCCACTGTGCAGGGACACAGACACGTGATCTGTGCCAGGAGAGGCTGAGAGCGAGTAGAGACAGAAGCTCAGTCCCTTGGGAGCTGAAGAGACACCGAGTCCTGGCAGTCACATTCATGCAACACAGCTTCCAGACTTTAAGAGTTTTAGTAAAACCTCAAGTCTAAATTGATTAAAACTCTGAACCGGCGCCCTGGTCTGGGTCTGTGACCGCTCGGCCCGCCATGCAGTCAGTGTGCATCCTTTGCTGGGCTCTTGGCAATGCTGCAGAAACGAGAGGACGGCACACCCTGCCCCTAGCGTGCAGCACGGCTCAGAAGAGCCGGGCTGCAAGAGCGGCCAAGCGCCATCAGCCGAGGCAGCGTGCACTGGCACGAGGTCAGGAGCAGCAGCGGACCCTCGTGACCGCATCTCCTTGATGGGGAGATTTTCAGTCAGAGCTGTCCGGTGCGGGGAAGAGAGGCCATTTGCAGTCCACCCCACAGCAAAGCAAGCCCCAGCTATTCGCAGATTTGCTGGCTCCAGCCTGAGCCTGGATAGCATGAGGACAACAGAGAGGGGGACAGAGGGACAGAAGGACAGGAAAGTAGGACAGGGAACGGAAGGTGGGAGAAGGGACACAGGAGTCCCTGCAGAGCTGGAGCTGGGACGCCGCATTTAGGAGACCAAGGCCAGGCGCCAGGGAGTGGGAGCGCCGCGCAGAGGGAGCAGACTCCATAGGTCGCACCGAGCTGGGCACGCGGTCACCGCAGGTGCGCGGTGCCCATGAAAGGCAGGACCCAGGCAGGGCCAGTGGCTCCATCCCAACGCTGCCCCCACCCCACGACCCTGGGTCCGTCCTCAGCTCCTCAGCTATAAATCTCTTATTAAGACTAAAGGGCCCTAAACATTGAAGGTGTTGAAGAAAGGGACCCAAACACAGGGAAGACACAAAGAGGACAGGGGCCAGCGCCCCACGGGGACAGGGCCCAAGCCTCATTGCTGTGGACACAGCCCTGGGCTTAGTGGCCAGGGACACTCTGCATGTGGATCGAGGGGGAAACCTAGGGATTGCTGGTGCGAAACAGTCCCACGGCAGCGCAAGGCCTCCTGAGAATGGCTGGGCAGTGTCCTGGCTGCCAGCTGCCCCCCGCCCACAGTGAGGCCTGCCAAGGTTGCAGCCTTCTGCGCTCAGCTTGACAGCGGCAACATCGCACTGCAGCTGGCAGGCCTCTGCTTCGGGGGCTGGTTTCTTTGTAAGGTCCTGGGACAGTGACCAGTCCCGCTGAGAACCGCTGTCCTTCCCAGGACATCGTCGCTGCGACCTTGAAGCTGCCAGCTAACAAGGTCATGTGTCATGTGCGGCGCGTTGGAGGAGCGTTCGGAGGCAAGGTCATCAAGACGGGCGTCCTGGCCGCCGTGACGGCTTTTGCCGCCCACAGGTAAGTGGGAAAAGCGCGCTCACTAAGGCGACTCCTGGAGGAAACCGCAGTAACTGAGTTACCCAGGAGGAGGCAGAGCCGAGGCTGCCCCAAGCCACACAGCCTGACTGACTACGGTTCATCTGTCTCAGCTGTCCAGCAGCGTGTTATGAGAACCAAAATATGAATCCAGCACCGTGAGAAATAAAAGCCACATCAGCAGTGGGACGGTGCCTGGGAAGGGGACAGGAGGGGGCCCTGGCCCTCGACACTGCTGGCCACACCGTGCGCGTGGATGCTTCGGCCTGGCCCCCAAGCGCTGGTGCCCGGCCATGGCTCCAGCTGGGCAGCAGTTGTTTCTACGGCCAATTGCCTTCTGCGATCTCAAACACTACCCTGGGGAATTGCCTCAGTCTACTGGCATGGCCAGGTCCTCTGTCCTGAGAGGAAGAGGCCTTGGTCCAGATCACCTGGCTCTGCCACTTGTCACCGTTCTGGCTTGTGGCCTTGAGCCATTTTCTGACAGATAGCAGAGGGGAAGCCCGGCACAGTGCCTGGAGCCCTGGCCCAGGGGGAGGGGGCCAGGGCGTGTGGGGTCAGGGGTGAGTGTGGACAGAGCTGGCGGCCTTTGGAGGCAGCGTGTGGGCACTAGGGTGCCCCCCCCCAGATCCCGCCAGGGAAACTCAACTTGTTCCCCTGTCAGACTCGGCCGTGCTGTCCGCTGTATCCTGGAGCGAGGAGAGGACATGCTGATAACTGGGGGCCGACACCCTTACCTCGGAAAGTACAAGGTGAGCCGAGGGCGGGGCGGGAGGGCCGGCCGCAGTTACGCTCCAGGGAGCGTCCACCGCTCTCTGTGCCTGTGCAGCCTGTATATCTGCTACTGCCTGGCTGCCCATCTGCTTTGCCCAAAGAGAAATGACCAGCCAGCACCATGCCTTACGGGGTCGAAAACCAGAGGCTCCATGGTGTACGTGGCCATGAAAGTTGACCCGATAACCATACTCATTCTCATATACTAAAAAGGAAACTAGAATAATCCCTGTAACAACAGTGTTATGGAAAAGTTGCGATGATTTGCAAATGGGCTTCCTTCTGTTTAATGAAATGAAGGCATTTTTAAAAATTGTGTCCCAGAAATTCCTTGACATGTTTCCATAGTGGAAAGCCCCTTTGCTTCTTAAGAGCTAGTCGTACTCCTCAGGATGGACTGGCCGCCATGACAAACAGCTGAACCCTCTTGGGGTCCTGACCTCGGGTATTATTTTGTGCTCACTCCGTGACCTGATGTGACTGTAGAGGGTAAGGGAGGGGACTGCTACACTGGGAATCTGAGCTCTGAGTTAGTCCGCGGACACTACCCTGCCGTCCCCTGAACCGCACGCCGTCTGATACAGCAGCCATCAGCCCACATAGCTGCTCTAGTTCTCCTCTAAACTGACTCCATTAAGCTACCATGCAGTTCAGGCCTTGGTGGCCACTAGACAGGGTGGCTGGCAGTGGATGCCCCCCCATAGGAAGTCCTCTTGGGCCCCACACCCCTGTACACGGCTCTGTGGTGGACAGCCAGCAGGGCAAGAGAGAGATGTGACCTCACACAGAGGCACTTCGGGCACCAGGCCTGTCTGTGGAGGACCCAGGTGAGCACTTTGCCATCCACTGCCAGCATATCTGGGTAAGATGGTCCCTGTGTGCCCAGGACCAGCATGGAAGCCCACACCGCGGTAATCTGAGTAGAGCTCTAAAGACTGACAGATGTACCCAGGCTGTCTTGATCTGGGTTCAGTCAAAGCACTTACTAGAGTGAACTTTGTCAGGGAGGTCTCTCCTGGGAGGGGAGGGATATGACCCCGAAAGTTATCGAGAACTGCAGGGGACGTGGGAGGAAGCTCACCCAGAAACTGCATGTCAGGGAGATGATGAGGGCAGGGTGTGAGCAGGACGGGAGTGGAGCTTCGAGGACCGACAGGCAGACAGGCGCAGAGTGGAGGGGACCTGGCTGCCCGGGGCCGCTTGGAATGTGGTGTGCTGTGGGGGAGAGAACCCAGCAGGCCACAGTGGCGGTGCTGGTGCACGAGCTGGAGCTCGCTGGGCAGCCTGGGTGAACCCTCTGTCACTCATGCGCCACAGCTCAAATGGAGTGAGTTGGGGACCGTGATGTAGTGACAGCAGGCGGCAAGGCCTGGTCAGGGAGGAGCAGCAGGAGGGGCACCAGACGGGAGGGCAGGGTGGAGAGGGCAGGGGCCAGGAGCCGCAGGGCTTAGGGGGAAACGGCCAAGCACAGTGGGGACGAGACCATGAGCAAAGCTGCGAGCTTCCAGGGACAAATTAGAGGGGAGGGGAAGCAGGCTGGGAAGGGGAGGCAGATGCGAGCTGGTCTGCACAGGCGCTGGGAGACGGGACTAGGGCAGGCCATGGCGGCACTGCCCCACCAGCGTGGGCCCTCACAGAGGGCGAGGCCACGGGCGCAGGGCGGTGACACAGACGGCGCTGTGTTCCACGCGGGACACAGCTGTGGCCTGCGGTTGGCCTGTACTGTGTGTGCACTGCCTCGTGTCTGTGTCTGGCTCCGCAGCAGCCCCGAGGTCCCCGAGCTGGGTACAGAGCCAGGAATCTCTGCCCAGGCCTCCTCCAGGCTGGTGCTTGTGGGGGCAGAGTGCACTGGCCCCTGCTGGGCCGGCGTTAAGGTCCGCTCTCCCCACAGGTGGGGTTCAAGAACGACGGCCGGATCGTGGCCCTGGACATGGAGCACTACAACAACGGGGGCAACACCCTGGACGAGTCCCTGTTGGTAAGTGTCTCCCAGCAGGCCACCTCCCTATGGCGCCCTGTAGCACCACCAGTCTCACCTGGAGTCGCTTTTCCCTCCAAGAGGCCCAGGGCCTCCTTCCAGGTGGCCAAGTACGACTGACAGATGCGGGGCTAAAGCTGCTTCCAGGCAGGCCTGCGGTGCTGGGGGCCCAGGATGCCCGGACACCTGGCAGGGGGCTGACCCCTCCTGACAGGACGTTTGCCAGCCTTCTGGGCTGGTACCAGTTCCCAGCTGTCTCTGGCTGTGGCCCGAGTCCTCACTGCTCCTCTAGACACTGCTCAGTGCCTGGGTCACCACTGAAGAGCACCCCAAAGGTGTTTCCTACTTCTGGGGTGCCGATTCCTACAGGCCAAATACATGGGCCTGGCATACACCAGGGGCTGCAGAAAGGTTTGAAACCTGGACAAACAGACTTGTCTAAAACGTGAAAATTAGGGCCAGCAAGATCGCTGAGCAGACCGAGCGCCTGCTTAGGCAAGCACAGGGAGTGGGCCGGCCACCAAGACTGTGCATGGTGGTGCACGCCTATGATCCCAGCACTGGGAAGGCTGAGGCAGACGGATCGCCGCAAGCCAGAGCTACGTGGTGAGATCCCGTGCCATTCCCCGCAACCACCACGGGGTGTGGCGCAGGCCAGCAGCTCCACGGGAGGCAGGACGCCATGAGGCTTCTGCCTGGTTTCGGTCTCAGGCCTCAGGGTGACAAACAGGAGCAGAGGACAGAGGACAAGGCTTTCACTGCACCCCTGGCTTCCACAGGTGGTGGAGATGGGGCTCCTGAAAATGGAGAACGCATACAAGCTGCCCAACCTGCGCTGCCGAGGCCGCGCCTGCAGAACCAACCTCCCGTCCAACACGGCACTGCGCGGCTTCGGCTTCCCGCAGGCCGGCTTCATCACGGAGGCCTGCATGTTGGAGGTGGCGGCCAAGTGCGGCTTGCCCCCAGAAGAGGTAACGGTCCCGCACAACACCCCAGGGAGGCGCTCTGTAGCTGTCGTGCCCTGAGTGGCTTGGGTAGCACACTGAACCACATCCCCGGGCATTTTTTAGTTTGAGACAGTAGTGTCTCGCTGAGCTGTCCAGGCTGGGCTCAAACTTTGAATCCTCCTGCCTCAGCCTCCTGGGATCACAGGCATGTGGCCAGCTGTCTTGTGCTATATCTCAGTGTTCTGACTTGTGTGGGCTACTGACACGCACAAAGCACACTGCGCTGGGCAGGCACACAGCCAAGTTCTTCTTGAACTTTCTCAGGGCAGGTGGGGTGGGTATGCAGGCCCAGTGCTCACTGCCACAGCAGTTTTGAGGGGGTCCAGTTCCTCTGCCACGGGCCGGGAGGGCTCTTGGCCGGCCTTACGGGGTAGCGTGGGTTGGGGCCCGCGGCTGCCAGCCCCCTCACTCCTTCCTGCCCTCCCTCTCTCCCCAGGTTCGAGAGGTGAATCTGTACCAAGGGACCGAGCGGATGCCCTGCGGACAGGAGATCGACACTAAGGGCCTGGCCCGCTGCTGGAGCGAATGCAAGGCCAAGACCGCCTTCTCCCTGCGGCGGGCAGCCGTGGACAGGTTCAACGCGGGGAGTCCCTGGAAGAAGCGAGGGCTGGCCATGGTCCCCCTGAAGTTCCCGGTGGGCCTTGGCAGCGTCGCCGTGGGCCAGGTGGGCTCTCATGGCGGCCATCAGAACAGCGCGGCAGCATCTCCCACCCGGTCCTGCGGGAGTCTCTGCCTGGTGGCTGCAGCATGCAGTCGCCGGGCTCCAAAAATCTGTGTGGTCGAGCCAGCCTCCCCACAGAGGAGCTTGGGTCCCCTGCTGCCCCCACGCTTGCGGGGCACATCTTGGGGAGATGCCTGGTGGTGCGGTGGAATCTGGGCCCTCGGTGGCCCCGGGCTCCTCTTGCGCTCTGGACACGTGCAGAGCCAGAAGCTGGGTGCCCATGTTGGGCAGCACATCCTGTGGCTGGGGCAGCATCCACTGCACCCAGAACAGCGAAGCTCTTGTACGACTGTCCACGCCCAGGGCCAGGAGCTCTGAGTGTAGCCGCTGCTTGTGTGTCACTCGGGCCTCTGCGGGTGTGGACAGAGGCCTGGAGGGAGGAGGCGGCGGGACAGAGGGCATAGGCAGCCGTGAGAGGCGTGTCGGTGTCTGCCATGTGTGGAGGGCTGCAGGGACAGGCCCTTGCTGGAGGTCCCTTCTGCGGCAGCCCCTGCCTCTGCTGCTTGGCCTGTCCCAAGCGTGTTGGGGGCAGCTGCTCTCATGTGGTGGCAACGGTGGAAAAAGCCATCTGTCTAAGTGGACAACAGGTGGGACAGACAGCTGGACAGCCAGGGTGGACCTGGCACCCGGAGCACAGGCAAAGCCCTGTGGGGTCAGGAAGGGCGTGAAAACCCCACCCACTGTCCCCTAGCCCGTCCTGCAGCTGAAGCCCACTTCAGGAGGCCTGGAGGTGGGTGCCTTCTAGGACCCCAGGACAGGGTCTGTGTGCCCCAAGGCCCCTCATCAGAGCGCAGAGCACAGGCCATGTAGGGCTGCTGTGTACACCCTGGGTGGCCGGGGCCTTGGCCGTGGTCACTGTGCCCCTCTGCCCTGGAAGACAGGTCCTCGCCCCCCCCCAAGGTGTGCCCAGCTTCCTCTGCTGACCAGGCAGGGCAGCAAGTCCACGCCACTGAGACAAGCACCAGATGTGGTCAGCAGAGGCCCTGAGACACCAGCTGGTCCCTTGAGCCATCTCCCTGGCAGCTGAGCAAAGGCTCACTGAGCCTTAAGGTCACGAAGTGGACAGTTGTCAGGGCGTCCTGAAGCCCTGACCTGCATGTCCCTGGAGTGGTGGCACACTGGGCAAACAGGCGCCAGAGCTCGCAGACGTGGGGCCTGGCTCCAGAGCCAGGCGAGAAAGCTGGCTGTGCCTGGCTATGCGTGGGTTTGCAGACCTCGGGGACAGAAGGGCAAAGGTCGCCTCTAAAACCCACCATAACCGCCGCAGCCAGCCTGCTGCCCGCCAGGGGCCTCTGCTCACCGTCCCCCTCTCCGCACAGGCCTCTGCTCTGGTCCACATTTATCTGGATGGCTCTGTGCTGCTCACCCATGGTGGGGTTGAGATGGGGCAAGGCGTCCACACGAAGATGCTGCAGGTAAGGCGTGGACCGCCCGTGCCACTCGGCGTGTCCTAGCACACGTGGGCACTGGTGGAGCTGAGGGTGCACATGCCTGACCCCAGACAGGGCGGGCGCCGGCCTCCGAGAGAGCGAGAGAGCGGCTGCTCTCGCCCACGCTCAGGGCGGAGCTGCCTGCCTCCGGCCTGCTGAGCTCTGCATGGGGGCCGGGCGCCCGGGTGCTCTGCGCTGCTTCTCGCCCTTCCGACCCTCTGAGCCCAAACAATGCAGCGCGCAACTCCTATTTCCTATTTTTTGGCCAAACTGTACTAGCCTGCTTCTGGCTTACTTATTTTAGATTGATTTTAAGCTACTGTTTCTAATTTCACAGTTGTGATAGAAAGTTAATATTATAGGTTATAAAACATTTTAAAAGGCAGAATATTTTTTTAAACCAGACACAACTTCACCTCTTAGGAAATTTATTTTGGGGCCCTTCTATGGTGGCCGCCATACAACTTCATGCCCTGATGGCAGTGGCACGCCCCCCTGGTCACCGAGAATCCCACGCCCTCGCGGTCCTCACAGCTCCCTAGAGGTGTCATTTCTTTCGCTGTCCTCTTGCCATCGAACAGTCAGTGAATATTTTTGTCCCTTAGCCACGATCCTATCTGTGATTGTTTTCTTGAAGCAGTTTACCAGAAGGGAAATTCCTAGGTCACACTACGAATATTTAATTTTTACCAAGTTGTTTTCTGGAAGGAGGTCACATTCTCATTGCTGTGTACAGCATCAAATGCGACAGATGGCTGAAAACTTGGGTGCAGTTTGCTAGGAGCATAAAGGTTCCCTCTACGCTGAAGGTGGGGGATGAGAATGCGCCCCCCAGCCCCTTGAGGGTGTCTGACAGCGCCCCCTGCCTGGGAGGGGAGTGTGGTGCCTTCAGGCTGGTTCCCTGAGGCTGTGACCCTAAGCCCAGGTGCTCTGTACAGTGGAGCTCAGAGCTGGTGCTGGGGACAGGCCTGGTGCCTGTGTCCATGGTGGCATGGTGACTGTGTGCAAGCCCAGCACCAGTGCTTCCAGCAGATCTCCAGAGATGGTGGACACCACGTCCTGCAGTGTGGAAGTAAGAACTCAGCAGCCTGCAGAGCCTAGGCTCCTGTCCTCTGCGCAGGGCCCGCAGCGGCTTGTGGCCACTGTTTTACCCGAGGGACCTCTTTCCGCGGAGCAGCCAGTGTGCTGGAAGAGCAGCAGCTGCAGTTGTCGGTGCCACATGCATGGCTAGGATGCGACAGTGTGGGGCCGGAGGGCGCTGGCAGGCAGGGGCTTTCGTGATTGTGAGGGGCCCGTGGGGGTTCCTTGCTGACTCAGCCTGGCTCACCTCGCCTCCTGACCAGAGGGCCAGGCAAGAGTCAAGGAAGCAGACGTGTGCAGAGTTTGGGTCCAGATGAGCTCCAGGGCCAGGGAAGCAGACCTTCCTGGGCCTCCCGAGCCCACAGGCATCTGACAGCTCCACACTCGAGCCGGGCCGGGTGTATGCACCGCTCCACAGAGAACCAAAGTGCCTGAAGACGGCTGCCCTGAAATCTAGGTGGTGAGCCGGGAGCTGAAGATGCCCATGGAAAACATCCACCTGCGGGGCACAAGCACCGAAACCGTCCCTAATGCCAACGTCTCCGGAGGCTCCGTGGTGGCCGATCTCAATGGGCTGGCGGTGAAGGTGAGTGACACCCGGGCGTCACCCCCAGAGCTGACCCACAGGCTGCAAGGTTGCAGACTCATCCACGCTGCCATCATGTCGCCTCTGTCTCCCCGGCTCCTGCCCTCTCACTGGCTGGCGGGGGCTTTCAATCCCACCAGAAAGCCTGACCCTCTGCTTCCAAGTCACCTCCCTGCACTTGTGTCAGGCTCTGTGTCCACCCACCCCACTGCACCACCCGCCCTGCCCAGGAGAGAGTCCACAAAGCAAACCCATCACATCGGAAACTGACTGTGACGCGTTTGGCACTAGATCCTGACTTCTTTACTGTCCCTGAGACCTGCTCTCGCCTGGCAGTGCCCTCACAGCCTTTCAGGTGGTCCTCTGAAAGGGACGGTCCCACTCTGCAGCCCCTGGAACTCAGATAAGGCGTGGGAGGATGAGCTGTGTGCTGAGTGAAATCATGGTCATAATTTTAATTCAAACACACAATCCCTAGGACGCCTGTCAAACTCTCCTAAAACGCCTTGAGCCCGTCATCAGCAAGAATCCCCAGGGGACATGGAAGGATTGGGTGAGAATTGCTCCTGTGCTTCATGGTAGAGGGCAGGAGGCGGGGCCGGCCGATATCCACAGATGGTCCAGGCACATGGCCGCGGAGACACCGGTTTCACAATGTGAAGGCATGGCTTGGGGATCCTCTTAGAGGGCTCCGCGGGAAGCTGCTCCAGGCTGGGGTGCAGCTCCATGTAGAGCCCGTTCCTGGCCTTGGCTGCTTCCATCCTAGCAATGCCCCCTCCCCCGTGCAAGGTTCCTGCTCCTTCCGAGGTGAGGGCCACCTGAGGCGGGCACTCCAGAGCCTTCCTGGACACGTGTGCCTATGCCCTGTGCTGCCCAGCTGCAGAAAGTGACACCGAGGTACCTGCCAGGGTGGCAGCCCCCACAGCCGTCCTCGAGGGACACCGCCTGTCCCTGATGGTGGGGCTCCTCACGGTCCTTCTTGCCCATGGCCCCAACCCTTGGCTTTCTGGGAAGCAGTCAACTTTGTGCATTTGTGGTCAGAGGAACTTCCTGTGTCAGGAGTGTGACACAACGCAGTCACTCTGCCAAGGACGCAGGCGTGGAGCCGGAGCTAAACCTGAGCCTCCGGCTGCCATTGTCCCCGCTGCCAGGGGCACAGGCTACCCTCCCAGGCGGTGGACGCCTCATCAGCCAAGCACGAGCTGCCCACCCCGCACCTGTGTGTCACCCATTGGCACGCAGATGCCATCAAGCGTGCAAGGAGCCCAGGGCTTAGAGAGGGAGCACCTGGAGGACCCTCCTCGTCCCTGCCGCCCAGAACGCACCAAGAGCAGGTGGAGCGGCAGTCCAGCCCCTCTCCCTACGCATCGTCTCATGCATCCCGGCCTTCCTTCACAGGCGCAGGCTGCTTTCGACCAGAGCATCAGCCTCTCAGCCATCGGATACTTCAGGTACACAGGCCTGCCACCCCGTGCTGTGGGGAGGAGCAGCGGTGGCCTCAGGGCTGAACCCCAGCCTCCACGCCACGCAACGTCCGCCGCTGCACCTTTATTCTTCACCGTGAGGCAGGGTCTCACTGAAGCTCCAAGCCCTCCAGCGAGGCTCTGGCTTGTGATCGTCTTCCCTCGGCCTCCCAGCCGGGGTTCCTTGACCAAGAATTTCAGCTGCTTTGGCACATGCATGGCTTTGTACCTTCACAGAACCTTGGCTATGAAGAGCATTTGGCTGTCGTTAAGCCCAGGCCAGAAGGACATTTTCTGGGGAAAGTAGGCCCCAGGCAACACTAGCCAGTAGGGGCTCCGCCCCCGTGGGGGCTGGTGCTTGGGCTGCACCGCAGGGCATGGCTTTTGACAGCACCGTGCCCCCCCCCCCCCGCCTTAGTCAACAAATGAAGGCAGAGATGCAGGTGGTAGGCCCTGTGCCCACCTCTGAGAAAGGCATGTGGCACTGACGCCGGTTCTGTGGCCCCATGTGGAGGACGAGAGCTGCGTCCACTCTGTGGACAAGGGTTTGCCTAGCACGCTGGGCAGCAGGGTGACACATAGTGACCTGACACTGTCGGGGAGTCCCAAGGCCCTGGTGTGGGCACAGGGAGTGTCTTGGGGAGCCTCCTCCAGGCTGGGCAAGCACAGAGGGTGAAGACATGCAGACGAGCAGCCTCTCTTTCCTGATGACGTCACTGAATGTCCTTGAGGGAGGAGGGCGGGGCAGGCCATGCTTCCGGGTGGTGGAAGAAGTGGGAGCCAGGCCCTGGTCCCACGCAGACGCTCAGAGCCCACACAGACAGGGTGCGTGGCCTGCGCCTCTGTCCAGGGGTCTGGAGGCACGTGGGCTGAGTCCCAGGTGACCTGCAGGACCCCACGCTTGGGGCAGCTCCTCGGCCTGCAGGAGTGCTGGGAGCTCTTGTTGCAAAGTGAGCTGCATGGGGTGGGGAGCAGGGATGACCTGGCCAAGGCTCCCGCCCCTGCAGCCACAGTGCCCTGTTCCTCCAGGGGCTACGAGTCAAACATCGACTGGGAGAAGGGCGAAGGCCACCCCTTTGAGTACTGCGTGTATGGAGCCGCCTGCTCCGAAGTGGAGGTCGACTGCCTGACGGGGACCCACAAGGTCAGTGCCAGCGAGAGAGGTCTTTGGGGTACGCCGCGCCCCTCAGTGCTCTTGAGAGCCACCCTGCTGGCCCGAGGTAAGTTCTGCATGGTGCCAGAGGACAGAAGTCAGGAGTCGCCTGGTGCTGGGACGCTTCCATGAGAAACTGGCGGCCGTTGCCCTGGTGGTCTCTGCCCTGGCGGCCCCTACCCCGGTGGCCCCTGCCCTGGCGGCCCCTGCCCTTCACAGGAGAATCCCAGAGGAAGCCGCTCCGAGAAAAGAACAGCCTAAAGTGGGCTTCGGCTGGACAGTAGGCACTGCTGGCAGCACTGCTCACTTATGGGGAACAGGCCGGGGGTCCCTGCAGGGCCCTGGGTACCCGAACTTGCTGATCAGCACCAAGGGACAGCCCGGGATCTAGACAGCTCTCAGAGTCTTGGTGCCCAGCCAGGTTCCTCTTTTTAGCTAGCTCCAGCGCATTCTTATGGAGGACGTGCACACACAGACACACATGTACACACATGCACACACCCAAGCCCGAACGCGCACACACGCACAGCACACACACACGACCAGGCTCAAGGACCCAGTTTCTCTCCTTGCACCCCGGCTGCCGGGGGCAAGGGAAGCCACGTAGTGGTGCTGCGGAGTGACCTGGGATCGTCCGCACCGGAACTGGGCTGTGCTTGCCCTCGCAAGCCGTGGGGCCAGCGTACCAGTGTGGAGAGACCCCTCCGAGGCCCTGCCCAGGAGCAGGCCCTGGTTCCTGCTGCTCCCACACGTCCCGAGTTTCCGGTCTTGGGCAGTGGTGGTGGTCAGACACAAGTGTTCATTTTGGGGATGCCTGTCGATGCCTCCTTCTGAGCCCCAGTCAGCCTCGTCTCTGGGACCCTGCACACCTGCCCTGCTGCCTGCTCAAGATCTGGCTGGTCTAGGCCTGTCTCAGCCTGGGCTGAGCCATGGCCACTCTGAGCTCCTATGACAGAGCGGCTGCCCACCCACCTCAGCTCTCACACTAAGCCCTTCCCCTCAGAGAAAAACTGGCGAGACGTAACCGCTTGGATCGCACACAGAGTGTGTGTGTGTGTGTGTGTGTGTGTGTGTGTGTGTGTGTGTGTGTGTGTGTGTGTCTGGGCTGCGTTAGGATCCCAGGTCATAGTTAGCCTTGCTCTGAGCTCCACTGAGTTCTCACAACTCACGTGGGCTCCTCAGAGTGCACCACGCTGTCAAATCACGACATACAGATCTGCAGCCCCGAAAGTGTCGCCCTGACTGAGGGCCATCTCCCGACACTCTCGCTGGCCTCCCTGGGCCTGCTCTCCGGCCAGCCCCTCCTGGTGACAGAATCACCCTGTTCTTACAACATAGTCCATGTCCTCATCAGCTAGTGCTGTGTGTCCAGTTACCCCAAACACAACAGCTGAAAAGAATAAATACGAGCTCCAGCCCCTGCTAGGGTCAGACCCAGGAGGGACTTGTCAAGGTGGCCCCAGCTCCAGGTTTCTTACAAGGCTGCTATCACCTCATGGCTCCTGGGGCCACAACACCCGCCTCTAAGTCACACCCCGCAGTTCCCATGACCCCTCCGTTTCCCTCCACAGCTCACAGGCCCTGCATGCAGGCTGCCTGGCTCAGCAGCCATTGGAGCTCAGTGACAGCTGCTCTGTCACTTCTGCTGTCCCCAGCGGCCAGCAGGGTCAGAGAATTTCATGTCCACCATAGCCGTTCATGAGCTAGTGGAGGAGAGCCTTGAGTTCCACTACCACCAAGTGTTCTGAGCCATCGTCTGTGTTCCTAAGAAAAGCGGTGGGTGGGAGGATCAGACGGGAGAACACCTGGGTGTCCTCTGCTCTGTGAGATCTAGTCTCAAGAAAGAAGGCTCAGGATTCTGGGGTGCGGTGGTGGCACAGCAGCTGGGCCTAGTCCCCGTCCGTGTCATCAGGCAGCGAGCTGACATCAGACCTAGTCCTCTGTCCAAGAGTGGAGCGTGCAGAGCACTGGTGACCACTACAGCTGCTGCCACCACCCCAGCTCTGCACCTCAGAAAGCACCCGGACCAATGGGGCCGTATGGTGACAGTGGCAGGCGGGATGGCCCGGTCACAGGGCTTCCTTTTTGGTGCCAACCCCAACACTGTCACAGATCAAATGTAGCCTGTTCTGCCCCCCAGCCTGAGTCAAAGTGAAGTAAATATTTCATTCTCCTTGTATTTCCAAGAAGAAAACAACTGCTTGAGAGTTTTTGTGTAACTTTTACAGTCTTATACAGCGAAGTCTTGGCTGCTTGTTCCTCCTGAAGTTGTGTGGCCCAGGAAATCTCTCTCCCGCAGCCGGCAGACAGGAGGTGCTCCTCAGCGTCTCCGCGAGGAGTCACCTGCACGGGACAGACCCGGGTTTTCTCTCTGCTCTAGAACATCAGGACAGACATCGTCATGGATGTTGGCCACAGCATCAACCCCGCCCTCGACCGCGGCCAGGTGGGTGTCACTCCCTCCACTTCCTGTTTGGGGCAACAGGGGACCCGCACACCCCAGCGGCCTTCCTGCCGCCCGCTCCTCAGCACTGCTACAGCCAGAGGCAGAGCTCACATTTCCCACTGCATAGGATGGAGGGCGGGGGAGATGTGCAGGGGCTTGGGACAGCCCTTCTCTGTGATGGGAGCAAGGCTGCTGAGGAGAGACGACCCGAAGGCCGCTGCTGGGCCAACCTCCTGGCACGTGAGGAGACAGGCAGGCAGACGTAGCGGAGCCCTGCAGGTGCCGCGCTGGCCACCGATGGGCAGCCTCTGGGCTGATCTCTAACCAACTCAACCAACCGACCAGACTGAGAAGTCCCAGGCGTCTAGTTTCTCTCAATCACCCAAAATGTGCCCTCCTTCGGCCTGCTGGAGTCCCGCACTCATGGTGACGTGGGCCCTCCAGCAACCTTCCCGCACGTGCTATCGCAGAGTC
>PVJA010019036.1:26990-39108 GCA_004027025.1 Myocastor coypus
CCACGCTCTCCAGGGCCCAGCGGGAAGAGCCCCAATGCCCCCCCGGGGGGGGGGGAGCTGGGAGTGGCCAGGGCCTATCGATGATTATCAGCACCCTGGGGTGGGGATGAGGAAGGAAGGAAGTCCCAGGAGAGCGTGGAGGAGCGCAGGGCCCAGCCCAGGAAGCCCAGGCCACTTCCCACCCCTGCAGGGGGACACTGAGGGCAAACTGAGGTTGCCACAGCCGTCGCACGAGCAAGGCTTAGGCCAGATGATGTGGCCTCTGAGGAGCTGGGTCTGTGCGGGTGACGGGGCCTTCCATGCACAGCAGGCCGCTGTGACGTGGTGCTTGTTGCTGACTTGGGGTGTCTGGAGAAGCTGGGGGGTCAGCCTCCTGCACGTGCGCCTGTCACCCTGAGACCTCAGCGCAGAGAGCTGCTCGCCAGGAGCTGCTTTCCCTCAGTGTGGGATTTGTTGGAGCCAGGTTGAAGGCGCCTTCATCCAGGGCATGGGGCTATACACCTCGGAGGAGCTGAAGTACTCGCCCCAGGGCGTGCTGCACACTCGGGGTCCCGACCAGTACAAGATCCCAGCCGTCTGCGACATCCCAGCTGAGCTGCATATCTCCTTCCTGCCTCCATCCGAAAATGCCAACACCCTGTACTCCTCCAAGGTGGGCCAGGCCGCAAGAGTCAGGCAGGGTGGGTGACGCTGGGTGTGGCGTCCCTCTGTCCCGAGAGCTTTGTGCTTTCACCAGGGCCGCAGCAGACACCTGGCAGTGCTCCTCTGTAGAGCAGATGCGCAGCACGAGAGAATGCTTTTGGGGCCCAGTGCGGCCCCTGTCACAGTGGAGCTGCCCTTCTGCATACTCCTCTCCACACCCACACCTGCTTTCTTGACGTGGGCCATTTCCTTAGGCTAGGGTCCTCAGGGCAGAAACGGGAGCGGGAGGTTAAGCTGTATCTTTTACCAAGGGCATATACAGACATTACATAGGACCTGCACATCTGCACACACCCAGGCAGAGAGGCTGGCGATAACCTTGCTTCCTGCTGCCTGCAGGGCCTGGGGGAGTCTGGGGTGTTCCTGGGCTGCTCCGTACTCTTCGCCATCTGGGATGCAGTGTGTGCCGCGCGGCGGGAGAGAGGGTTGCCCGGGAGCCCGGCGCTCAGCAGCCCGCTGACCCCAGAGAAGATCCGGATGGCCTGCGAGGACAGGTTCACCAGCATGGTAGGTCTG
This sequence comes from Myocastor coypus, assembly GCA_004027025.1. Classification (NCBI taxonomy): domain Eukaryota; kingdom Metazoa; phylum Chordata; class Mammalia; order Rodentia; family Myocastoridae; genus Myocastor; species Myocastor coypus. The sequence goes on from PVJA010019036.1 coordinate 28,209, forward strand.
CTGGAAGAGGCGAGTCAGATCCGCAGTGCTGGTCCCTGCCTGGGGTGTCCGGGCCACAGAGCAGAGTGGCCCTGAGCTCCCGCCTGCAGCTGCCTGTTCTTCTCTCTCCCTGGGAGTAGCTCAGTGTCCACTGTAGCCCCTGCATGGCCAGGCCAGGACCGGGGGCACAGCCACAGTCCGCCCCTCTCCCAAGAGGCCAGCAGATCCAGCCGGGACCCTTCCCACTATGTCCACCCACACTCAGCTCCCTGAGGCTGCTTGCACTGACCAGAGCTCTTATCCTGGGAAGGAGCCATGGTCACAGCTGTCTGCTGAGCACAGGAAGCGTCCTCCTCCTGCTGGGAGGGGCCCTCCAGGTCCCCAGTGCCTTCCCAGTTTCCTCATCTCCACAAATTGCCTCTTCCTCACAGAGGAACAGGACTGAGCCACTCTCCTCCCCACAAGTGCGAGCGGCATGTGGTGGGGGCCCCAAGACCCTCGTGGGCCTTCCAGGCCCACGCACTGCTGCTGCCTCTGACTTCTGAGCACCCCGCCCTCCAGGGCCCACGTTCTGCTATGTTCCGTGCAAGTAACAAACGTTTTCTACATTCATTCTCTTCTTCTAGATTCCAAGAGATGACCCCGGGTCCTATGTTCCTTGGGACATCCGTGTATAAGCACACACGCACCTCAGGAGAGAGGACGGCGCTTCCACCGCAGCCAGCCAGCCACCACCTTCTCGGGCAGTTGTTCAGCGCACAGACATCCTCCTGCACACCACTGCCTCTGTGGGCGCTGGTGCGGGGGATAGGCAGGCAATGGGGGGCGGGGCTAGAGCATAGATAGCCTGATGAGACATGATAGGAGATAGATGACGGATGATGAAGGATAAGAGATAGATGTAGGTGAGATTGATAAATAGGCAGAAGCAGCTTATAACGCACGCTTTAAATGGCACGAATGTGAACGCTTTCCCTCAAGGGCAGAATTCTCCACTGTGGCATCCCCTGGGCTGGAATACAGGATTATTTTGCCATGATTTGTACTGGCTTGCATTCACCAGTAGAAATTATACTGTCTACTGAACGACAACTGTCTGAAGAAGCTCATCATTAGCGTATACATTCACGTCACGGCTTTTTGGTCTGTCCCATTTCCTGTCCCCAGAGTCTGTGAGACTCAAAGAAAACCATGCACTGAGCTTCATCAAAGCTAACAGAGGGGCCTGGCGGGATGGCTTAGTGGCCTAAAGCGCCTGCTTGGGAAAGCTTGGGCGGCTTCAGGGACCACGGTTCGATCCCCGGCACCACATGCTGCGCCAGCCCTGCCCTCGGGGTGGGCTGAGCCGGCCATGAAAATGAGTGAATAAACAAAGGCTCTGAAACAAGAAAAAATAATAATAATAAATAAAATTTAAAAAAAAAAAGCTAACAGAGTGTGCGCCCTAAGGGGCACTTGGACGCCGGAGTCCTGGGAATGTCACTTGGTGGCAGAGCAGCGGCTTAGGCCATCAGGTCCTAGGCTTAGTCCCCTTAGCATGAAACACGAAAGTTGGGAAGAAACCCAGAAAATGTTTGCAAATGCCATCTCCAGTAGGGACTTGTATCTAGGATATATAAGGAACACAACTCAACAGTAAGACAGCACAATTTTTTAAAGGACAAAGGGAGTGAGCAGACATTGCTCTGAAGAGATGCGCTGGCCAGTAGGCCCATGCAAAGTGCTGCAGACCAGAGCCATAGCGAGACCCCACCACACACACGCGGCCCGCAGCAGGGGCCGAAACACAGCGAGGGACCGTGGCAGGGGTTGTAAGGCTGTGGAGAAATGAGGGGTGGGCGGGGACAGTGTAGCAGTGCAGTGCCTGACGGGGCGAGCTTGAGCTCCTGAGGGCATTCCCAGGACCAAACAAAGATGTGGAGACATGCGACCTGGGTCACTGCTGGCGGGAGTTAGGACAGCACAGTCACCGTGGGGAGCAGCGGGCGGTCCCTGCCAATTAAGCACAGACTTGGACACTTGGGTGCACACCCAAGAGTCCCACAGCACGCATTGACAGCAAACTTGCTCAGCAGGAGGTCATAGAATTTCTCATAGATACTTCCAAATGAAGACAACCTAGAAAGCTTCTGACACTTGATACACAAAATACGAGATAGCCATACGAGGGCGCCATACTCAGCCAGCGAAAGAGCAGAGCACCAGTACTGGCTCCAAGGCAGGCGGTCATCCAGGTGGGGATCCCAGACCCATGCCATGTGCACAGCACGCTGCCACAGGCAGTCACAAGAACGGACTGCAGGGCAGGGGAATGGGGTGGTGCCCACCAGCGGGCCACCAAGGAATGACCGGTGGAGATCGTAAGACACATTTGGGCACCAGCAGGGGTGGTGAGGCTGGGTTCTGTCTCTTTCTCCCTCTGTCTCTCTATTTCTGTCTCTCTGTCTCTCTCCCTATCTCTCTGTCTCTCTCTGTGTCTCTCTGTCTCTCTGTCTTTCTCTGCCTCTGTCTCTGTCTCTCTCTGCCTGTCTCTCTCCCTGTCTGTCTATCTCTGTCTCTGCCTGTCTCTCTCCCTGTCTGTCTATCTCTGTCTCTGCCTGTCTCTCTCCCTGTCTGTCTCTCTGTCTCTCTGTCTGTCTGTCTGTCTGTCTCTCTCTCTCTCTCTCCTGTATCAGAGCAGATCTGAAGAGTCAGCAGCGTGCCTACCCTTCAAGCAGGAACTCCAGTACTAAGGACTTATCCAAACAGAAATTTTTGCTCAAATGAGCAAAATGAAGTCCAAAGGGTTATGTTACAGCAGATGTGCATAGCAAAAACTAAAAATGATTATAAAGTAAACCAATAGCTGGCTGATCAAGTAACCAACCCAATGGTAGCACTTCTGAGAGCTCATTCTGTGCCCGATGCAGCCCTCAGCACTTTGTGCGTTTCATGATTAATGACTTAATCTGCACAACGGCTCCATGAGGCATGATTATTTTGTCCATTTCACAGGAGAGGCCACTGAGGCACAGAGAGCCCAAGTTAAAAAAAAAATGGAAACGGAACATTTAAAGAGTGGATTGTGTGTCAAGTTCTAAAATAATGCAGGTGTGGGGAGAAGCAGGAAGCTAGGAAGCTGAGACGCCGTGGGGTCACAAGCAACCCAGCCCTGACACCAGGGTCTCTGGGCTTTGGAGACCGCGCGCCTCCAGAGGGCTAGCAGGGACACCTTCTCAGTCAGCGCAGCCCCAGCCTGGGAGCAGTCTCACAAGAACCAAGGATGCGACTGTGGTGCCTGCCCCTCCCTGCAGCTGCAGCGCTGTGCTCTTCTTCCAGCACCAAGGACAGTGTCCCCACAGACTCAGGCTCCCGAGGCAGGCACCAGCAAGTAGTCACTGGAGAGCTGTGGGTGAGCCATGCCTGGTGGTGAGGGGCAGGACAGGCAGGGCAGGCCAGGGCTCGGTGGGCCTTGTGCGCCGGCAGAGGGACCCAGGCTTCCAGACTTCCACGGGCACTGCCTCTGGGGCCCCCCTCAGCTCCTCCATCGTTGCCATGAAGGTTGGGGTCCCAGGAGCTGCGGCGTGGCTTCCTGGCTTACAGCACCCTTCGGGCAGGTGGCTTGGGGCAGGAAGAGCCTGGCCTGGCTCCCCATCATCACTGAGGTCTCACAGGCACCAGACTCAGTGTGTCCCCAACAGATGTCCTTGTCACCAAAGCCATCGTGGTGGCTCAGCCCACCAGGGCCGCCACCCAGTGCTGCTCTCTGTGCTGCCTCTGCCTGGGCCAGAGCTGCTGCCTGCGTCGCGTCCCTCCATCCAAGACGCACCCTGCCGGGCCACCTCACTCCCAGGCTGCACTCACGGTGCGCCCTGCCCATTCGCACTCTGAAGCCCAGCCCTCCAGTGGGTTCACACACGCACACGGATGCACTGAGCTTGTTCGCTTCACCGGGGAGGCCAGGGAGGCACAGACAGCCCAAGAAGCTGAAGACAAATGGTTTCTAATATAAATGCTTTCCTTGTTAGAAGGCAGCAGCAGCGGCGCATGCCGCACGTTGTGAAAACAGCACTCAAGTGCCAGATAATAACTGGACAGGACTGGCCTGAGGGTTTGTGCTTTCTACTTTATGTACTTCCTTGTTTTTGATGTTTAAAGCACACAGTGGTGTCCCTTTTGTAATTAAATGTGCATTGCTAGGCATGGGGATCGAAATTCCATCCTGACTCCCTTGGGTGGGGCCTGTGCCCCATGTCTCTCCAGGGAAGAGGCGGCATCCCCTGAGTGCAGTGGGACAGCAGCTCTGAGGGGCTTCAAGTTGTGCCTGCTGACTGGGAACAGCGGAGGGCAGCCGGGAGACGGATGCCTTGCTCGGGGCTCAGACACCTCCCTGGCATCCACGCGGCTCCTTCCCTGAGGCTGAGGAGGAGGGAGTGGTTTGTGCCCAAGTCCTGCCCCCTGAGGCGATAAGGCAGCCAAGGAGGCAGGCAGGCAAAGGCGGCAGCCGCCTTTTTCTAACCTCCTGCCCTGATCAGCAGTGGGGGGTGGGGCCATACAGTGATTGAGGGAAGGAGAGGCTTTCCAGGCGGGGGTGAGCGCTAAGCTCCCCCGCTAGTCTTCCACTCCCATGCAACCCAGCCCAAGGAGCGCAAGAACGGCACCGTGCACGGCCCTCCAGCACTTCATGCTGGCCCTGTGTCCCTGAAGTTAGTGCCGTCCAAAAGCGAGCTCTCGTTGACTGTCCTCTAGAAGACAGGTGGCTGCTTGTCCTGCCCAAACAAGCCAAGTCCAGTGGTGTGTTGGTCTGTGTTAAATGACAAAGGGTGAAGTTTGGTCAAGTCAGGAAGATGTTAACAAACATTCCGGATGCCTCTCACCACACGGAAAGAACCCTAGCGCCCAGGAGACGCACGGCTTTCCTTGACTTCTTCCAACACTTTCTCTGTTGCTGCGGGAAGCTCCCCGCACGCCCATAAGATCACAGGGGATGAGGCCAAGCAGCTCTGCCTCAGCGGCTACCCCAGCGCTGTACCTCCAGGGCGCTCCTTCCGGGACAGCTCGGGTCCTGCTACAGAGGCACAGGGAGGGACCCGCCGCTCTAGGACTGGTTTCCTGGATGAGCAAAGCACGAGCACACACTCCAGGTAGGTCTGTGCACATAGTCATGCTGTTCTTTGGGGCCAGGAAACACCCTTTTGCAGCCCACATATTTTAAGTGTGCGTTTGTTGGTGTGTAGCGAATTGTCAGGCAGCCTGTGATTGGCACTTCCAAAATCAAGTTAGAAACCCTTTGGGGGCAAAGACGCTGTATTTTCTAAATGTCCCTTCCCTCGTACATGAGGAATTGGGATCCCAGAAATGTCACAGGCAGACCACTGAGCCACAGGCCAACAGGAGGGGACAGGAGGGGACAGGAGGCCTCTCACAGCATCAGGAGCAGCTGGGTGCAGTAGTCTCAGAGCCCAGATTTTGTAGGATTTTAAGACTCCTAAAGAGTGTGCAGGGGCTGCAGAGATAGCTCAGTGATCTAAGCTTCTGCCCACACAAGCACAAGGACCCCGGGTTCAAACCCCAGTACTGCATGCCCACCGGCCCTATCCCAAGCTCAGCAAGCTGTCCACTAAGACCAACCACATGCCTGCAATCCCAGCACTGGAGAGGCTGAAGCAGGAGGACTACCGTGAGTCCGACCTGCATAGTGAGATCTTGTACCAAATATATGTTTTTTAAAAAAGCAAAGCAGTGTTCAGCAGAAATGTCCACACATGAATGAAACTTCAGGTACCTGCCAAAGTCAGCCCAAGGAGGAGCGAGGGCGTTCCCTCAAGAAACAGGCCAGGCAGCAACTCTTGCCCTCGTGAAGTCTTGGTATGGACAGGGCGGGTGGCCACGTGGTGACAGCGGACAATGTGGAGGATGGCCATCTCTACCTCCAAGCTCTCGGCTGACTCCGGACCGCACCTGGGCACACTGCTGGGAAGGGTTCGCTGAGAACTTCCTTTTCTAGCTTCCTCCACAAGATCCTTTCCCAGAGCGCTGCCCTGGCGCTGTAAACACAAATAACCACACCCTTCCGACGCTGCGGGACAGCCTGGGCCAGAGAGGCCTGGCCACACCCTGTGTTGAACCTGGTGGAACTTGCTGTCCACCAGCCCTGGGAGGCAGATGTGCAAAGGCACATCTGGTTCTCTGTGGGATGAGGGGGCAGCAGAGGGACCCCACACTATGTTCCCCAGGTGCTGAACTAGGTATTCAGACAGACCCAGGTCAGACCCAGGTCAGAGGGTCTGGCCTACCCACAGCCTTCCTACATCATGCACAGAGCGCTCTCTCTCTCTCTCTCTGTGTGTGTGTGTGTGTGTGTGTGTGTGTGTGTGTGTGTGTGAAGGAGAGTCCAGTGTCATCAGTTAGAAGGAAGCTGTTGTCCATCTTCCCTTCTCAGTGAGGGCAACTGTGACTGTTGGACCATGCAGGCAGGTAGCCCCTTCTCCTGGGGTCTGGTGGCCCCGGGGAAATGGGAATGTGGAAATCAGCTCCTTAAAGTGACATTCTGTTACGTACGACCCAGTAGAAACGTCAACAGAAAAGAACCCCCAGGGGCAGCTTATTTCTCCGATCACAAAAGCAATGCCCATGTACAAGCGCCGCACACTAAGATGCCGCAGCCACCAGCCTAGTGCACCTCTTCAGCTGCCGTCCTGTGCTCTCCCTCCCCTTCCCTGCACTCCTGTTCTGCTGGTCCTGGCACAGGCCTGGTCCCTCCCCTGGAAGCTGGCGCTGCCTTCATCTCTGCCTCAGCTGCATTCTCTGCTCAGAGCCAAGGACGCGTAGCCCCACTGCTGCCGCACAGCCACTCTGCGCCCTCCACTTCTACGCCGAGTACGCGCTGGACTGCATCCTATGTGTCAGCGCTCACCGGGCCTCAAGCCCACCCGCCCACGCACCCACTGTGGAGCACCGCTGCGCACCCCGAGGTCCTGGTTGCTTCCCTCCAGCACCCGCCCCCTCACTCAACTCCAGGGCTCCCAAATTTCCCAGAATTCCTAGGAGGCTTTTTAAAATGTGACCACTTGGTGAGAGCAGAAGGTATTTCTTTCATCTGAGTTCTCCTCCATTGCCAAGGACACCCAGCTCTGCCGCCTCTCCCAACAACACCTAGCACCTAAGGTGACATTACAGAGCTCTGTGACCAGCAAACCTCCACTTGGCCAGCCTGCCTTTGCTCACTGTGCCCTCCCAACAGGATTTTGTTGAGCGCTGAAATTGCCCTTGTGTGAAAACAGGAGTGCCGCCAGGACCTGCCCTCCGAACCCTCCCACAAAGATCAAAGCAGTTTTCCGTGAAATGTTTCTGCCAAAGCATTGCTGAGGTTAATTTCAAGCAAATTGAGCAACTCCGCTCTTTCTTGGGAAACGGTTCCCTTGTGACAGGTTCTGGCCTTGGTATAAACTGCTGAATCATCGTGGTGGTATCTAAGGTGGCTGAAGCCCTTAAGACAAAGCTCATCTTTCCCAGGACACCTCCCTTTCTTCTCCAACTCAGCCCAGGGTACGCCTTCCTTTCACCCTTCCCACCAACCGCTCCAAACTCCACGCCTGGCAAAAGGCCGTAAAAGCCTCCACTTCTCTTTGTTCCAATCAAAACAAATCCCTCATCTTCCCCACATTCTTTCCCTGTCCTCAGAGATCATCAAGCACTTTTCCCTTTTTTCTCCTGCCTGTTTCTTTGCTGTACCAGGTACCGGAAAAAACCTATTGCCTTGTTGATTATGAATGGGCAGAGACCCAGCTGGGGGTGCCTTTCCGGGCGTGGGAGCCTTGCCCACAGCAGAGGACTCTGGCAGGAGCCCAAGCCCCGGGGTCCATCCTGTCAGTCGGCCATCCACGTGATCTTGGCCTGCTGTGGGCCCTCGGGGCTCCCTGCTTTCCTTGACTAGCCAGAGTGAAGGAGCCCTTGGAAGCTAGGGGATTTTCCCTGAATGACACAGTCCTCACCAAACACCCCCAAAAGAGGCAAATGTAATTGTCAGGGAAGAAGACTCCCGCACTGCACCAAGCCTGAGGACACGGACGTTCTTTTAAAGAGAGAACATGAAGAAAGGGACTGCCCCGTGCAGCCGGCACGGGGCTTCCAAGCCCTCCTCGCAAGTATTTGTTTCACCCTTGTTATTTCATTGAATTCTTACCCAGCACATCCACTGCTTTCAGAGAAACGATGAGCAGAAACCAAAATGCTACCCAAGAGCCCTTGTGCCGGCTGAGGGACTCCAACATTCAAGTGTGGCTGAGGAGCAGGGAGCTCTGACAGGAGGGCCGCTCTCACAGGCTGGACTCGGTTGGTCCTCTTCCTGCGCTTCCGAGAGCAGCCCAACACACCCCCGGGGCCCAGTGTCTGGGGAACGCGCCCGTCCCTCCTCTGAGGTTGCCTGGAGAGGAGCAGAGCTGCCCACCCCGGCCCAGGCTAGCTCCCCTGCTGGGCTGTCTTCCGCGGTAACTTAGCCCTTGTTCAGTTCTTCCAGGAAGAATTCGGTGCTAGAAAGTTCATCATCCCTGGCACATGGGGTTCTTACTTGTTTCTATGTTGATATTTAATTAAAATCAAGTGACTGTTTTAATTGTAAGAGACGGTAAAATTAATACACACAGGGCCGTGAATTTAACTCCTCTGAGGCCCGTTCTCCCTGGGTCCGCTGTGCTGCTACCTCCGGCAGGTGCCGCACACTCGGGCGTGCCTGTGGACTGTGAGGACCAGGGCTTTGTCCCTGACATCAGTGCTGAGCCTGCATTTAGCTGCCGAAGAGGGTGGTGGAGGACCCTGAGAAAGCTCTGCCTTCCCTGAGAGAAGTCAGCCTGGCCACCTGGGCCCCATCCCAAGCCCTCCTGGAGCTGGAAGCCCAGTGCCGGACGGCAGCCCTGTGGCCCCCCTGTGGACAGGGAGCTCTGCCTCGAGAAGTGGCAGGAGGAGCCCAGTGTCCTAGACTGAGAGTCTGAACTCATGTGGAAGGGGAGGGCTGCAGCAGCTGCTCCCAAGCCGCACACGCCGGGGATGCGCCTGGGGGGCCTGGCCGGCTGAGCACCGGCTGGGTGCCCCGCCTGCAGAAGCACAGTGCGCCTCCGCCTCCAGCTCTGGAGAGTGACTTCGCTTCTCAGGAGTTAAAGCACCAGCAAGCAGCAAAACAAGCATCCCTCTCACTGCTCTCTGGAGAACCAATCCAGAAGTGTGCGCAGCCCAGGCTGAGCTCAGCTCCAGCAAGCGGGATCAGGAGCAGCAGGACAGGCTCCCCGGCACAGTTCTGCTTCTCCTCAGTGGGCCATGCTCGTTACTGCTAAGTCACGTTCGTGTGCAAAGTGGAATCTTGCCGACTTCCTTCTCGAAATGATCATTCTTCGTCCTTGAGAGCCTGAGAGGACTTCTGAGTTTTCTATGGAATCACCGTCTCCACTGCAGGGGCCTGGAAGTAATCACGGTGACTAAGGCAAAGCAGGCATGTTCTGGTCTGTCCTGGGCCCGAGGTACCCACGGTAGGCAGGAGCCGGCAAGGCCCTGAGGCTAGCAGGCCAGAGGCAGCTGTGGGAGGATGCTGGCCCTCACCAAGATGCAGAGTGTCTGCCAATTGTCCAAAAAGAGCATCCTACAGATTTAGAAAATGCTGGTAGAGGTCGAGATCCTGCACAGAGCTGAGCACCCCCCCGCCCGCCCTTGTGCCTGCTGGTGCCCCCCTCGCCCCCCCTCACCCCGCGCCTTCTGGCGTCTCTGCTTCCCTCTCTCCACTCAGCAGGTTCCCCGGCCTAGCTGTCCCTAGCACCCGGCAGGGACAGCCTTGGCTTGTTTCCCGCTCTGACTTCAGGCTCCACTCTGCAGATCACCATCAGTCTGTGGGCCGTGCAGGGGAAGTGAGCCCCGAGACACCCACTATCCACAACTCGTAGGAGTGTAAGTACTGGAGCGTGACTGTGTGCCAGACTCCAGGCTGCCTGTGAGGAGATCAAGCCTCCTGAGACGGAAACGATTCCTTGCCCAGGAACGAATCAAACTGTGAATGGAAGACACATGGCGACGTTCACCATGAACATTCTCTTTTCTCAGCAGGGGACTTTTCCTCCACAGTCTGAGACACGTTACTAAAATGATGCTGCTTTGGAATTATCCCAGTCATATGATTTTTAAATTTTAATTAAGAGAATCTGGAATTTTTAAAAATTATTTTTACTCTTCTATTTATGTATTTGGTACAGGGTCTCACTATGCAGCTCAGACTCCTAGTGATCCTCTCTCAGCCTCCCCAGTGCTGGGGTTGCAGGCGTGCACCATCATGCCCCTTTTTGGTGGCCAGCACAGCGACCCTGTTTCCAGGGCCCACATGACATTCGGTAAACCACCAAGCTATCTTCCCAGTCCCAAGAATCCTGAATTTTAAAAGAAAAGACAAAATTAAATACCCACTTAAAATGCTATATAAATTAATTTTAAAGCTAGGTGTAAGCCGGGCGTGGTGGCACACGCCTGTAATCCCAGCACTCGGGAGGCTGAGGCAGGAGGATTGGTGCGAGTTCGAAACCAGCCTGGGCTACAAAAGTGAGCTCAGGACCAGCCTCAACTGCATAGCAAGACCCTGTCTCAAAAAAGACAAAAAAAAAAAAAAAAAAAAAAAGCTAGGTGTAAAGTTGTAAACACTCGGTTAGGAACCTTGCAATTTCAGACACTACTTTACATTTTTCCCTGTGTTCTCTATTAACACATCTGTTGAACTTGGATAATAATAATAATTTTTAAAAATGTTGCAGCTGGCAAGATAGCTCAACAGTCTAAAACAAAAGCTTAGGCAGAGCCGGGCGTGGTGGTGCACACCTGTAACCCCAGCACTCAGGAGGCTGAGGCAGGAGGATCGGTGAGAGTTTGAGACCAGCCTGGGCTACAAAACTGAGCTCAAGGCCAGCCTGAA
>PVJA010019037.1:0-39002 GCA_004027025.1 Myocastor coypus
GGGGGGAAAATGAGCGTACCTTGTCGGTTATATCAAGTGACATAAACGAGGCACACAAGCTGAGATATCGCATGGGGTGTTGCACAGCAAGGTTCTTACTCCTCTCTCAGGTCATGCAGAGGCCAAAGGGTTCTATTTCTGAGAATTAGGCCCTACAGTTCTTTTCTACAAGGTGGACCCTCGTGCTCTGGAGTTGGTCTTCCTGAGTTTCCCGAGTCCCACGGCACGACCTGAGGCCAGCCCCTTTCCGTCTGTCTCCTCACAGCAAAGACCTCACAATGAGCTTTATTTGTGTCACCTGCTTCCACCGAGGCTACAGCTGGCCCCGCATACTGAGAACTCCGCCCTCGCGGAGCCGGCAGAAAATGCAGGCTTTCCTAGAGAGCTGAGACTTTCCCTGGTGCCAGGGCCTCCTCAGAACTCTCCCAAGCCTCATGCTGACCTCAAGCAGCTTGGGTCCTTCCTATCTCTTCTCCGTCTAGTCCGGGCCTCAGGCAGCAGTCTGGGTCCCCTGAGCCAAAAGCGGTCCCCGCTGAGGCCTTTTTCTTGGCGAGAAAGGCTCGCTAGAGGCTTACCTACATTATCTCGGTACCCTCACTCAGGCACACGACCCCTCATTCCACCAGAGCCCACCCACACGATTCCCCTCACCTGAAGTCGGCGCCTCAGAACCCAACATCAGCCGCTCTGAACAGAGGCTGACTCGAAGCTGCCGCAAAAGTTTGTAAAAACAGCACACCCAAAAATGTGCTGGGGATTACCCAGAGCGCTCAGCAGTAGAGGGAATCCAGTTTTCAAGGCCCCCGCTGTCCTGGTGGGAGTTTCAGACTGTTGATTCCGCAGAGAGAGCCCAACTACCTTCCTCTAAGGACACTATGTATCCACCTCCTATGGAATGCCGAGCCTCAGTCTCATTGTAACACTGCAACTCCTTAGAGGTCCAGGGCTGAGAATAGTCCTGCACCTGGCTTGTGTGTGGGACCTGCCTCTGCGGGAGGGATGCCTCAGTCCTTTCACTCCACTCACCGTGAACTCTGTCTCTACCATGGTTCTCTCTGTTACCATCCCCTCAATCCAAAACTCTTATAATACTCCTGTCTTAGCTAAGACTGGACTACTCCGCAGTCTTTAGAAGTCACATCTTGAAACTTGTCACCTGCCCCAGGAAATGATTCTCTAGGTTCTTTGTTTCCTCCTAGGGGCAACCAGCTAAGACTTCTTTGGGTCTTGGCACTATTAGAGCTCTGAACCTCCAAGTGTTTAGTCCTAAACCCTGAGGCTCTGAGCCTCGAGCCTGCTGAGGAGGAGGGGTTCTTTTAAATTATAGAATTTCTTTCCTTTTTGTTGTTGTTGTTCTTTGTGGGACCGGGATTTGATCTCACGACCTCACACTTGCCAAGCAGGCGCTTGTGCCAGGGGCCAATCTCCCCAGCTCCAAGTTACGGGATTTCTAACACAACTGTGAAGTATTTACTCTTACTCTTACTTTGGGTTTCTACTGCATTCTGTGTACGTTGTCTGAATAGCGATCGTTTCAGAAGCCAGGCCTCACGCACCGGGATAGATTCAGAATGTTACTCATACCGACTCTACTGCAAATCACATGTCTCTTATCCTTATTCTGATTTTTCTCCTTAGACCAAAGTCATCTGTGGTGTGAGATGCTGCCTAATGTGTGCCATATTGTAGAGCCTGCAGTTTGAAAACGTTATGCAACACATTTTGCTATGGATTAGTTCTGTAGGTCTAAGCTCTGACCCCCTATCGCGCTTCTACCCAAACATAAGAACCAATTCAACAGTCTTCTCTGAACCTTAGGGCCTCCTGAGCTCTGACGGTTGTGACCTTTTGACCCTGTGCTTTTGGAATCCCTCTCCCACCCATTCTTTTTCCTGTTGTTTTCCACAGAAACTTAGAATGCAGAGATAATACTGCATTTTCTCTGGATTACTAGCTTCAATATGTGCAGAGAGACTGAAACTTGGGTCTATAACACCTCAGATATTTGGTAGAGTGCTTTAAGGTAATTCATGTTTTATCTGCTATAATAGAAATACTTTTATGCATTTGGTACGGTGTCTTACCACGGTGCTCGGACTAGTAGTGATCCTCCACTTTTCAGTCTCCCCAAAGCTGGAATTACAGACATTCAGTATCATGGTGGTCTCCTTGGCCAACTCAGGGATCTTGGGGGAGGGTTATCATGGCATGTCATGCCAGGGATGGAACTCTGGCGCCTGCACTTGCCTAAGTAGGTGCTTAGTCCACTGAGCTATCTTGCCAACCACCCTAAATCTTTAACTGTTAAAAGATTTAGGTTCATTAACATCAACCACAAAAATTTCATTAATAGCAAGCCCAGTTATGTTCAAACAACTGTCAGAGATAAAGTACCTGGTCCTGGGAGATAGCTCAGCTACCTCAATGCCCCCTACCACACGCAAGGACAATCTCAATCCTTGGCACCTCATTTTGCACTGGCCCCTCACTGAGGACTGAAGTTCCCCACAGAAATCTAGCACGGTGGCACACACCTGTAATCACAGGGCTGGGGAGCCTTAAACACGAGGATCACTTTGAATGCAAGATCCACAGCAAGGGTTGGGTCCCCAGGCCTGCTGTGCCTGCCGCACCCCCAGGGCGTGTTGTGACAGCAACTGAGACTGGGCAGGGTGGGACACACCTGTCATCCCAGCTCTTGAGATGCTGCAAACAGCTGGATCAGTACAAGTCAGACCGTGTAGTGAACGCCTAATCACCCTCAGGACCCTCCCATTAAAAAAACAGATCTATACTGAGGCCTGTAGATAATGCATGAACTAAAGAAAATTAATTTACAATAATAATTACTAGAGATTGGGAAAGGCGCATAGGAAAATGGATAAAACGTGGACTGATTAGAGTATGGTGAATAATATCCAAGTTTTGAAATATTGCAGAAGACTACTATTGTGTAATATATATACATGCATATATATATATATATATATATATATATATATATATATATATATATACACACACACATACTTATATGAAAGCCATTAAGGTGAATGGATAAATGCTGTGTGTATATCCGATCAGTTTTCCTATCCCAAAGTTTTCCATATATTAGCTTTCACTGTCACATGATCTAAATCTCTACAGTATCTAACAACTTATTTTTCTGTAGCACGATTTATTGTCTAGATTACATTAGCCCCCAAATGTCTATGAATTGGAACAGGCTATCGCTTAGGGAAGAGAGGGTCACTGTGGTTTAGTGAAGGTGGTACTTTCATGTCTGACTCCTCCCTAGTCTTTTCCTCTCAGCAGCCAAGGCATGACACATTCTCCTTCTGTGTCATTACAGCTTACCTTGTCTCTGAGCTCCCCACCATGGCCTGGATCTACTGAAGACATGATTTGGAATAAATAGATCCCCTTTTAAGAAGAAGGGTTTGGCATATTGTCCCAGTTATAGGGAGTAAGTCATCTACAAAGTTGGCCTCAAAACTAAACTGCTATGACTGACCTTCAGGAGTCGAAACATTTGGAAAGAAGTTTGGGAAGGGGGCCGTGTGGCAAGGTTTGTAGTTGTGACATAGAAAAGCCCTATGCCACTGTGAACGCTTGATGTGCAAAACTGCCCAGAAGTCAGAGAAAGGATAAGCTGATAGGAAAAGATAAAAGTAAGGCGCTGGCTTGGGAGGTTTCAGTTGGGAACAAGAGATTTATGGGAAGTTGTACTAGATCTCAGTAGCATTAAACACTGCCAAAACTTTTGTCTATATTTTGGCCATGTCCTGAAATTTTGCAGGAGACGAAGAGGAAGAAGAGTGCACTAAATAATTAGGAGGTGGAAATCACAAGGTCAGCCAATGGTCAGCTTCTTTCATGTTTCTTGCTGAATTCCAGTAGAAAAACCCATGACAATCATCCCACAAATTCCTATGTGCACGATATTGAAGCTCTACTGTTTTACCAGAAAGAATCCCCTCAATGATGGGCCACTGATGCAATGATCGGTCCATGAATAGTATTACAGAGAAGCAAAGCACTTTGTTTGGACTTAGAAGAAATGCACCCCAAGGACATGTAAGAAATCATCAAGGCTTCACCTGTCACGGGACTAAGGCTTTAAAGCTGTTATTCTTTCATTTGTTCAGAAAGTCCTCAGGACCACTGCACATTCAGAGCTGAGTAAGGAAACATTTTCCGCAGGTCATCCATTAGGGTTCCTGGCATCCAAATGGAAGCAGACCTATCACCTGCATAAGATGATGAAGAACCACATCTGTATGCAGACTTTTAGGCATGAAGGTAATAAGACACATGGGGGCTAAGAGGATGTCACCTACATTTCAGGAAAAGAGATGACACGGTCTCACTCCCTGACAAGAGCTCATGAGAGGGCAATATATGGAGCTCTGACTTTCAAATGAAATTCACCATGAGGACCCAGTAAATAGGAGTATGAGTTTATAAGGATTTCATTCTGACAGAAACTGCTGGCATAGAACAGAGCCATGCTGCGCAAAAGGCTTTGAGGGCTGCAATTGAAATGTCTACTGGTACGAGGGCATCCACATAAATTGGAGCTCATGTCTCACCAGGGCTGCGGGACGTAGATCAGCAGGACTTCATGTTTGTTTTGTTTAGTTTCCAATTTTCTCTAAGATAATTCCATGCTATCGCCTATTGCTATCTTTTCAGTGTCAGTGGTTAACTTGTGGTCTTGTTCAATGACAGCGTAAGATTTTTTAACTTTGAAGTAGAACGGATTTTTCTGGGATTCTTATGGGGAGACTTTGCACTTAGGCTTATTGAATTACTGACTTTGGCTAACCTGAGTCCTACGTGATTTTTTATTGAAGTGATGCACAGAATCCTTTGAGTGTTGGAGGAGGAATATCACAGATGAGATCCACACAGTTGCCTGAAACACTGAGGCTGGCAGTGGGGTTGTGCAGGAAATGAACAACCACGTAGGGTGTCACTAATGTGTGCTCCCACTCTCTGCCCATGCCGATGGCTCTCTCTCTCTCTCTGTCTGTCTGTCTGTCTCTCTCTCTACTTCTGTGATATGCTCAGGTTTTCTACTTCACAGTCTTCTGAGGTTTCATTCTCTTATGGCATCAACAAATATATATTGAATCCTGAATCCACACACCAAACTGTGAGGCAAAATACACCTTTCCTGCTTTGATTTTCTTGATGTGTATTTTCTCCCAGTCAGAAAATCTCAAACAAATAGAAATGTATGATTCACTGCAGGTACATATTGATATAGTGCAGAGAATGATTTATGTCTTGCATGTGGAAGTCTGTACAATACATCATCAATGTCTGGAAGACAGTCACTTCTCACCTATCACCTTCATTTGGTCCCATGGGACCCTTCATTGTGTGGGGCATTGGTGTACAGAAGGGAGTGGAAGCCTGTGTTAGACCAATCAGAAGATCAAAAAATTGTGTTTGAAAGGAAACTACAACCACATGGAGTGGATTCTGAACCACACAGGACAAGGAAGAAAGGACAGTGGAAGGCTCCTTTTTGTAACTTGGTCCACACACAAGGTCAGGAGCCCCCACAAGCTACTTCTTCCTTCCTTGGATCCTCACAGTAAGGCTCTGCCACTGGCTTGAAACCCCACCCTTTCCATTCAACCCCTGTTCTGATTTCTCTAACATCTTTCCCTAATCTAGTGCTCTTCTGTGATCTCCCACTGCCCTTTCAGTTAGTTGCCCAGCTGAACGCCATAGTTCTAAAACCCCTGTAAAGCTAGCTGGAAAAACAAAAGATGCCCAGAACCTTCCCCAGAGGAAGCACTTCTTCCAGCACAACCAGGAGGAGAAGAGGGTCTAAAAGTCTCTGCCAGTCCCTCCGGTTCCAAGAGGAAACAGTGTCCACACGAACCTCAGCAGGGACAGAGCAAAGGGAATTCTATGACAGGAAGTGAAGATATGGGCATCATGTCACAAGAGTGAGGACAGAGACCTTAGGTCTGTCCCAGGATTCACGAGAGGCCAGACCCCTGGGAGATGGGCAACAATGTAGTCAGCAGATGTGATGCCTTCTGGTGTGCAAGCGTGATGTAAAGGAAACCCACCTCTTCTGAGGAAATGGGTGCAAGCATCTTCCCTGATGGTGGGAAAGCGGAGGAAGGGAAGAGGTGGGTGTGCTAGAAGGGAAGAAGGTGGATCCTAGAGTTTGGGGCACAGACTTATTTGTCCTTGGCAACAGGTGTGACACAGCAGGCCTGGCTGAGGACGTAGACTAAAAACCACAGGCTACCATTGACTCCATATCTGTCTCACGGTGAGTTTATTCCTGGAGTTTTTTTGTGTTCCCAGACTTTATTTATAATGCTATCTCACTTCTGTTCATTCCTGAAAAGAAGTGAGGCAAATTCTCTAAACTTATTTCATATTTCAAAGCTGTGTTTGATTGTTCTTTTTTATTATTTTGAAAAAAATATAGAATTGTAAGAAAAGTATTAGCATTAGAAATAATACAAAATTTCACTAAACAGAGTGAAGGAATTCAACAATGTTTACTGTAACATAGACTTGGGGGAAGTTTCCCTTTTATCTTCTGTTTGGTCGAACAGTGAATGGTCACATGGCACTAAGCGAAGGTGTCAGGTGAGAAGTGACTGTGTCAGAGACACTGATGCTCATTCATATAGACGTCCATGTGCAAATATATAACCACATTCTGAACTATACCAATAGGTACCTGCACTGAATTCTACGTTTCTTTTTCTATTAGAATTTCTATGAGTGGGAGAAAATACACATCAATGAAATGAAAGCAGGAGATGTATATTTGGCCTCACAGTCTTAGAGGTGTCCAGTGGGCATATTCTTGGTGCCATGCAAAATTAATATCACAGAGGACTATGAAGGAGTAATGCGGAGCATGTCAACGTGGCCAAGAGAGAGACAGAGAGGAACACAGACATTGAGAGCGAGACAGACAGACAGACAGACAGACAGACAGACAGACAGACAGAGTGTGAGAGAGACTGGAAGAGAGTGTAGGTGCACTTTTATTCAGGCACTAAGTAGTTTCTGTATCCTTACAGGCCCCTCCTTGCAGCCTCAATGTTTGAGGCATCATTGTACGTCTCATCTGTGATAGCCCACCCCCAACATTAGGAGAGTCATATGCATGATTTCAATGGCAGGTCATTTCAATGGCACCTCTCAGAATAGCCAGAGTCACAAAATGAATAACATCAGGTGCAAACTCTCTCCATAAAACTCCCAGCAAAATCGCATCTAATGTGAAGGCGAAGAAGGAGAATATTGTCAGTGTACCACAACACAAGTTAGGCATTTCTGCTCTAAAAGAGAACAATGGTGCATAGAATGGAGTTGGTTTAAAGTAACTTTGAAACTAAAAAGAACAGACACTGAGTCCTACTGATCTATGTCCAGCAGCTATGGTGAGATGTGAGCTCCAATTTATGTGCACATGCCTGTCCCAGAGGACATTTCAGTTTCAGCTCTCAGAGCCTTTTGCTTCCCCTGGCAGTGTTCTGTGCCAGTAAAGAATAACAGCTTTAAACCCTTAGTCCTGTGCTGGGTGAGCCCTTAGTGATTGCTTACCTGGGCTTGGGGCATATTTCTTCATAGTCCTATACAATTTGCTTCGCTTCTTTGTAATGTTATTCTTTGGCCCATCATGACGTCACTGCTATACCATTCAGGGGCTTCTTTCTGGTAAAACAGTAGAACTTCAAAATCATTCAGATAGAAGGAATGGCGAGATGGCTCAGCTGTCCAAAGCGCCTGCTTAGGGAAGCTTAGGCAACCGAAGGCACTGCAGTTAGATCCTTGGTACCACATGCTGTGCCAGCCTCACCCTCAAGGCAGGTTAGGGTGGCCATAATAATAATAGAAAAAACTCATTCAAATGGGCCTTATTTGATGACCCTCATTACTTTTCTTACTGGAATTCAGCAGTAACATGCTTATCGTTGGCCTTGTGGTTCCCACCGCAAATTATTCATCCACTCTCTTTGTATTTAGTCTCCTCTAAAATTTCCAGACATGGCTGAATTGCCGACAAAGTTTGTGCCAGTGTTTAGTACTACTGACATCAAGGATAACTGCCAAAAGGTCCCCCATTCCCAGGTGATACTTCCTGAACCTGGCCGTTACTTCTATCCTTTCCTCGCAGCTCGTCCCCTCTCTCTCTCACATCTGAGCAGCTGTGCCCGTCAAGTACTGCGCATAACATTCTATGGCTTCCCTATGTTTCACCTCCAAATCTTGCCAAATTTTCCTCGTGAATTCCTTTCCATATATTTTGAATCCTCACATTCAGACATAATAATGAGTTAGTCCTGAGCCCAGTTTTCTCAATTACTTCCATCTATTCACTGAGACAATATGTCGAACACTTTTCCTTACCACAGGAACCATTGAGTCCTGTTCAAGCTTTCAGAGGATGAAGTCCATTGTCGGTCAGCTCAAAGAAAGAAATGGCAAGGCCCAGTGGCACAGCTGATGGAATGTGGTCGTGTCCTGGCAGCTAAGGGGAAAAGAGATGAGGGAGGAGGCAGAGAGGAAAGAACCACCTACTCCTCTGCCAAGTGTCCTTCTCTTATGGAGAATGGGGTGCTGGCACCCCATTCCGACTGAGAGACTTTTTGGGGGATATTGAGATCTGTACCATTTCGTTATCATGTTATTGAAAATAGCAACATTTTTTAGACAAATATTTAACAGTCAGTTCCTGTGACTGAGTCATGTAACGTATTGTGATCTTTCGGACAGGTCAACTGGTTGAATACACACACATCATGGGTTCATTTCCCTTAATGGTTTTTAATTATTTTCATGAATATATGTAGGCTGTACACATTAGTAGAGTCTCCAGCGATATTTCACCACATGGTACTCTGTACCAGACTCACATGCTCCCTGTTTTATCCCCTCTTCTATGTGCCTTGCCCAGTTTCTAGTAATCAATACTATACATTTGGCAGAAAGTGTAGTACTATCTTCGCTTCCTGAATTTCCTTGGAAAACGACATGAAAGAGAGTGGTAGGGAGAAAGATTCCAACACCGGGTTCAATGAATATAAACATCAGACCTCAGGAGGCTCTAAAGGAGAGTGAAGGCTGTAGACCTAGTTCTTATGTTTGAGTAGGACAGGGGCAGTTCGGGGTCAGATTTTAGATCTGTATGGGGCATCTGTAGCAAAATGTATGGCATACATTTCTAGATCTCCTGGCTGTACAATGCAACAAAGATTAAGCATCCTCTCACACCCCAGATGATATTCTTCTCAGGAGAAAAACCAAATGGCAGGTAAAGGCACAAGCTATTTGCTATAGAGATTGTATGAGTAACTTTCTGAATCTACCTGTGTAGATGAGGCCTGGCTTGCAAAACAGTCCCTATTCTGACAAAGTACATAGAATGCAGTAGAAACACAGTAGCAAGTATAAGTGTAAATACTGCAGTGGAAATTCTGTATAGTGCCAGCAAGATGGTTCAGTGATGTAAAGTGCTTGCCTAGGAAAGCTTAGGCAAATGTAGGGGCCACGGATCGATCCCAAGTACCACATGCTGGCCAGCCCCAGGGCCAGGACAGTCTGAGTCAGTAATGAAAAAATAGAAAGAAAAATAAAAGTAAAATTAAAACAATGCCCACTGAGCTCTGGGCTTGTGGCTCAAAGCATCAGGGCTTTGGAGTGGGGTAAGCACATTTTGGTTTAGATCCACTGGGGTCCAACACCCAAAGAAGTCCAAGCTGATTTCCCCTAGAAGGATACAAAGAACCTAGAGAATCATTTTCTGCAGCAGCTCACAAATGTCCAGATACGACTTCTAATGACTTCCCAGTCGTGCTGTCTGAGCTAAGCTAGGAACATTGTATGAGTTCTTAGGTTCAGCAGAGAGGAGCAGAGAGGATCAGTGTACACTTTGATCTGGAGGTGAGTGGAGTAAAGAGACCGAGGAAGCTCTCCCCCAGAGGCAGGGCCAGCAAACTACCCCAGATGCAGGACTGTTCTCAGCCCTGGAGCACAAAGGAGTTGAAGAGTTAAAAAGAGACTGAGGCTCCATGCACCCTGGGAGATGGATACACAGTATGCAGAGAGGAAGGTGGTTCTGGCAATGCCAGAAACCAAAAGTCTGAACCTTCCACCAGGAAAAAGGGGACCTTGAAAACTGTGTTCATCTCCTGCGCTGATTCCTGGGAGACCCCAGGCACATTTCTGGATGTGCTGTCCACAAACTGCTGCTGCATCTTCCAATCGGCTTTGGGTAGGAGCTGCTGAGGTTCCGTTCTGAGGCGCTGGATACAGGTGAGGGGAATTGTGTGGGTGGGTATGGTGGAGTGAGGGATCATCTACCTGATAGAGGGTCCGCAAATGATCTAGGTAAGCATCTAGCGAGCCTTTAACACCAAGAAAGAGGCCTCAGCAGGGACCCCTTTTGACCCCTTTTGGCTCAGGGGACCCAGACTGCAGTGTAGAGTTGCTCTCTGAGGCCTGGACTAGAGGGGGAAGCGATAGGAAGGACCCGAAGCTGACTGAGGTCAGGGTGAGGCTTGACAGAGTCCTGAGGAGGCCCCGTACCAGAGGAAGTCTCAGATCTCTAGGAAAGCCTCCATTTTTTGTTGGCTCCAGGGGTGCGGACTTCTCAGTATGCGTTAGCCAGTTATAGCCTCCGTGGGAGCTGCTCACAGACACAAAGCTTACTCTCAGGTCTTTGCTCTGGTGAGAGAGACAGAGACAACCTGGACGTAGGTCATGCTGTGGGATTTGGGACCAAGAAGGCCAGCTCTAGAGCATGGGTTAGACCCTGTGGATAATGTCTGTGTTGTTCTATTGTCAGAAAAACAGCCCTGTGTCCTCCCTAGGACCTGAGAGCAGAGTAACAACCTTTCTGTGCAAGACAAGCTGCAGTAAGTCAGCTTGTGTGTTTTATTTACTTCACTTGATATGATGGATTCATGGTACACGTGTTTTCCTACATATGACACAGGCTTTTTTTTTTTTTTTGGCTTTTTGAGACAGGGTCTCACTGTGCAGTTCAGGCTGGCTTTGAGCTCACTTTTGTAGCCCAAGCTGGTCTCGAACTCGCAGCGATCCTCCTGCCTCAGCCTCCCAAGTGCTGGGATTACAGGTGTGAGCCACCACGCCCGGCACAGGCTTTTTTTTTTTTCCAATGTGTTTGGTGCATTTTCCTCAGACTTGTAGAGATTCTCATATTTGCAGCCTTTCCAGCACTTGAGTTACCACCAGTGTGCACCTGCATGCCTTGTCTCTGGGTAGCTCAATGACCTTGTGTACACATCCTGTGTGCCATGTTGTGCTGGGATCAAACACGCTCACTCTGTTTGGCGCTGAGTTTGCTGTGCTGTCTCCACGGGCCTTTTGTTCATTTTTTTGTTGTTGTTGTAGACAATGTACATTTTTGTATTATGAATTTATCTGTGACGGACATGTAGATCAATTCCAAGGCATGGCTTTTTAAAAATTATGCTGCTCTGTATATTCATATGTGCACATCACTGTTATGTCATGCACTTGTTTTGGGAAAGTAACTGGTAGGGTGAATATCTGGTTCGAATGTTGAGGTTAGTGTTGTTTTATGAGAACATTCTCACAAATTTTCCTAGTGATGTTATCAGTTTCCACACCTGCCGTCAGGGAAGGAGGACGCGTTCCCCACCGCTGCGCATTCTCTAACGTTTGCTTTATTTGATATCTTGACTATAGCCATTTATTCTGAAATCTGATGGCCATTTAGGGTTGTTGTATTGCTTTTCATTCATTGACAGAAATATGAGCATATTTTGACGTATGTCATGCCATTTGTTGGTGTTGTGGAGGTATTTCTTGGGTCTAAGCTTGTGCTTGACAAGCACAAGGCTCAGCTTCCATCCCTGGTACCCCCTGTGGTGCCACTCCTGAAACACTGGGCTTTCCCTATTGGCCCTCAAGCCAGGATTGAGCACACAGGCTTCTAATCCTAGCAGTGCGGGTCCTGAGACAGAAGGATTACTATGTATGTGTTCATTTGAATGTTTGTGTTGTGGGGGCGCCAGCTAGATACCTATGGTCCAAAGCATCTGCTTAGGTAAACTTAGGCAGGTACAGGGAACTGAAGTTTGATCCCTGGAACCTCATGCTGTAACAGTGCTGCCCTGAGGGAAGAGTGAGCTAGACACCCCCCCCCCCCCACACACACACACACGCACGCACGCACGCACACAGGCACGCACGCACACACACACACTGTGTGTGTGTGTAAATGTTTTTCTCCCTTGCCCTTTCAATGTAGGGGCTTATGTTTTCTATCTGTATTCTACAAACTTATGATTTGTTTTAGGAGTAGCTCGCAATAACTTTTTTCAAATTCTATGAGAAAAAAAGAAAGCAAAAAAGAACCCTCAAGGGCCAATGAGATAGCTCAGTGGAATAAGCTTCTGAGTAGCATGTGAAGGATTGAAAGTTTGTTACCCCATTTTGATTTTTTTTCTTTAATTCCTGTCTTTAAATTCAAAACCTTGCACCTTTTGGGTAAGATTTTTATTCCTGGAGAAGAACACTATTGACGTTTACATTTTGACTTTGTAACCTGATAAATACTGAAGTAGGTTATTAATGCAGTTTTTATGTCTTTATGTAGAAGTTCGTATCGTCCGCCAGTAGTGATGCTTAATTTTTCCATCCCTATATGGAACACAGTTAACTTTGTCCTTGCCTGAATAGTCAGACTCACTTTGTGAGAACTGTATTGAATACAACTGGTTTAGTGGGCATCCACATTTCAGAATTTCCTGGATTCTGTTTTCCAGTACCTTATTGGTGACTTCTCAAACTGTGTCCCCATTTTGTTTTGAATTAGACAAATTCTTATTTCCAGTAAAGACTTTTGGTTTACTGCATCCCTTTCATTTCAGGAATGACTGAGGAACAGAGGCATTGCATCTTAGGCAAAGTTCTTATAGGTTTCAGTAGCAAAGCCCTTGGGGCCTGGGCTCTTCTACCTTGTTAGTTTTCATATTGCCTCTTCAGGTTTATGGAAATACGTTGCAATGTTCAAAATGTTTATTATAGCTTCTTGGTTTAGCATCAGTAGCATAAACACATCAGAACTCACACATTGCTTCTAAATTTTCCACTTAACTCTAGTACAATTTCTTGATTTAGCAATGATCTTTGGAATTTAGGGAGAATCTAGTTTAATTTTACCCTTTTCATGTCTAAGCGCACACATTAGGGTGATTCTTTCCTTGTATGGTATGGATGGCTAGAATTTTGTCAAGTTTACTTATATGTTCTAAGACCTAATGCTTAAGAGAAAAAAGAACCAGCTCTACCAGCTCTTAAATTTATTTATTCTTGGTATTTTTCTAAGAATTTCACAGTTTCTACTGTGAGTCGTGCAGCTTCTGCGCTTACATTAGATTTGTATTTGTGTTGTACTCACTTTTCTATTATCTAAAGGCATGTGTTCTGCTTTTTTAATGCTGCTTTGAGTTTACTATATGCAGGAGTATTTCCATTGTGGCCCAAAACTTTTGGTAACTTTCATTGTCATTATTTCATACTAGATTTCTACAGGGTTTCACCAAAGAACAACTTATATTTTCTAATAAACAGTCCATAACAATTTCTACATACCACTGGTAGCACAGATGACATATTTGAGTACATGGGAAAAAATGGGTATTACTGCATGCATGTTAGTTGTGTAATAGTGCAGTGAAACTAGAAATTGATGGAGAAAAAAAACACTGAAACTTTCAAACATTTAGAAAGTGAGGAGTGCTGCCTTGATTTTTTTTTTAAGTATTTAGTACAGGGTCTGTATCAGTCAGGGTTTTTCTAGAGGTACAGATATAGCATATATATATATATATATATATGTGTGTGTGTGTGTGTGTGTGTGTGTGTGTGTGTGTGTGTGTGTGTGTGTGTAAGAAATTCCAAGACTGCCTACAGTGTTCAGTCACAAAGTCAAACGAGGAAGCATGCAGATGGCGTCTGCACACCAGGGACTGAAGGATTCAGTTCAAGGTCTGGAGCCTACAGCAGTGTTCTCTGCAAGTCCATATCAAGATGCAGATGAATCTTGGAAGGCAGGCTGATGAGTCTAAGGTTTCAGTTTAAGTTCTGGACACACAGCAGTGTTCCATGTAAGTACACATGAGGATACCGATACATATGTGATGGAAGACCGATGAGTCTACATCAGAAGGCTGAAGGATCCACTACAGGGTCTCCCTACACACATCAGACTCCTAGAGATCCTCCTCTTTTCAACGCTTCAAGTGGACACGACTATGTCCACCCTCAATCACCATCTCAGCTCGACCAGGTGGCATAGTTAGCACCACACAGTTTGGGGAGGTGACGAAGGGGGGGATCCAACCCCTGCCCCTATGGCTGCCTAAACAAGTACTTTCACCTGCTGAGCTACCTGGCCGCCCAAGTGCATCGTTGAATATTGAGTGGGTTGTAGAAAACAGTAAAGTGTCAGTTCATATTGTCGACTGATTGTTTGATTACCAGTAATATTTCACAATATACTGATTACGCCCTTGGAATTATTCCCATTCTTTTATTCTTCCAACTGAGTAAAACCTCTTTATTCTTTTGGTAATCTCTTTCATCGTTAATTACTTGCACTGTAGCTGGTGAAATATATTAGGCTTCACTCTATATTGTGGCCCTGCTATGAATATAGAATGTTCCCTTCACTGCAGCTCGGAACCAAAACATTCATTCTTATATTATGTTCCAGACTTAGAGGTAGTTTCTACTGCAGAAGTTATCTGAAAACATTCTTAGCCTTTTTATCTCTTGTCTCTGTCCAGTAGTACCTTCTCCACAAACACTGTACTGGATTTTTGTTTATGTTTTTCAAAAAAATAAAAATCATATGAGATATTAGAAACACTACAAAATTCCACTATGCAAAATTCCAGTATTCAAGAATGGTTTTTACAGTGCGTATTGTTGTCTTGAAATTACTGGTTCTGACTACCAGATAGAAGTGTGCAAAATTCGTCAAAAATTTGAAAGAAGAAAAAGCTAATCATGAAGTGTTTGTTTCAAGAGACCAATAGAAATCAAACAGATAGCACCATAATACATGAAAATGTGAAGTTTTCATAATCTTCCTCTAGAATAATTGTAGTGTAAATAGATGGGTTTGGTGAAGAAGATCAGTAGTGAAATTGGAAATTGACTTTTATATATTACCTACGCTATACTAAGGAACACCTATTACGTCAGTGTAACATGTTTCTTGCTGTCACAGTGCCAGTCATAAAAATGGAAACTGGCTTTTGTGTCTTACAGACTTCTCCAGGTCACATGGAGAAGTAAGTGTAAACTGTAGTTTACACTTGGGGCCATCAGGCTAAAGTCACACATTCAACTTAATACTGAAGCAATGTTTAACATATATGTAGGTAGAGAGATATGTGTAAACATGCTCTCTATATACAGTATATTCCTTGTGTAGTCAGCAGAGGGAGCTGACAACTGACAATGCCCCAGTTTCACTAAGCACCCAGAGCACCCAGGTGTTGATATCTAGAACCATTCTCCATTGAAGGACCAGGATTTTCTTGGTGAAATCCCTGCTTGCGGGGCTGGAGAAGGTCATCGTACAAGAGGAATGTGTAACGCTCTGAGGCCCTGCAAGCTGAGCAATGAGGTATGTGCTAGGTCAGACCATGGCGTGGTGTTTAGCAACATCCCAAGCATGGAAAATGGAAAATCATAGAGGCTTGCTGATTTGAACCATTAGCTAATTGCAAGGGAAAAGAGAGGGGGGAGGAAATCTGTACATTAACAATTATCTAAGTGATATAATGAAAATTATAGCATATGTACCCCAATTGATGATGTGTTCAGAGAATCTAATTCAAGAGCATATGCTCATCAGAAGAGTACTTAGTGGAATTGACCATGTGCACATTTATGCCTTTCGAAAAAATAACTCTTCCATTTACTTTAAACTCTACTTGTTATTTACAAATGCATGTTCAAACGTGAAATAATTCAGTTCTTTTACTATCTTCTGCATTTCTTCCAGAGGCTGTGATGTACAATGGTGGACAAAGAAATAGAATGAGATTTGCCATATACTTCCCATTGCTGCTGCTAGGTTTGAGGTGCGCTGCATTAACGACGGGTTGCTCTCTGGTACATGGCTTAGGATTGGTGTGATGAGATATTTTCATGACATGCATTGTCCATCACAGGTGAAATCCTCATGGACACTGATCCACTTTAAGCAATGAGATCAATAAATATCCAAACAGGTAAATGATCAGAGAAATAATTCCACTGAACGAAGTGAGCTATACTCATAGCTCAAGCCACCTCAGTTGTTTGAGAACGATGTCCTATGGAGACCAGTCCCACCAGTGGTCTGTGAATAATAATCCCCATTGGATGTCTGTCTAAAGCCTGAAGAAATGGCACTAATTCAGAGAAGTTCCTACGTTTCTGAAGGTTTAAGGTCAGAACTGAAGGGGCATTATGTAAGCTAGGACCCATACAGACGTTCCCTACACAATCCAGATATTCCTGGGTTGTCATTCCTGCAGTGTGAGGAATGACTTTCACCTGAGACCACATCACCAGTCAGGGGAGTCATGTTCTTGGAACAAGGGAAACAAATGCACTTCGTGGAAGAGAGGCATCAGGGCTCTGTCCCTAGGCAATTTGGGGCACTTGAGGAGACTCCTCTTCTGTTAGACCCCAGGCACATTGCTGGATGCGGAGTCCACTGACTGGGACTCATTGAGTTGGAGCAACAGGAGAGCCTGTTAGGAGGTTCTGGCTTCAGGTGAGAGTAGCAGAGTGAGCAGAGTCAGTTAGCATAAGGGAGATGGAATGTAGCGGAAGGAGAGATGGGCTCACCCTGAGAAAGGGACCCAAAAATATTGAAATCTTATTTCATCAGCCCTGAATCATTACAAAGGCCGATTTGTTACAATGAACTTCAGCTTGAAAGGACCCAGCAGTGTGGTGCCTTGGACAGTGGGGAGCAGAATGAGGTCCATAGAGGGTTGAGATACAGTCTCTGCCAGGAACCAAGGTATTCTCCCTAGGGAGCAAGGAAGAGCCTACAAAATTTCTTTCTGCGCCTGCTGTCAGATCTGAGTGACCCCGTTCACATTACCAGATAGAGTATCCATTCACTGCCTCTACTGTGCTTGAAAGTAACAAGAGATCCATTTGTGAGGTGCACACTTCAGGCAAGGAGAGGGAAGAGAGCTGTGTTGAGCTCTCTCAGAGCTCATGATGAGGGGTTGTGGGAGAAGTTAGAAGGCCTCATCCTAGAGAGAGGCACTTGGAATCATCCAGGTTTACCTGTGTTGTCAGCCTTACACTAATGTCAAAAAACCTTAAGCTGGGAGCCCACGTGTGCCCTCAAAGAATTCCTAGTGCAGAATTAGTGCCCTTCTCGGAGGTCCAGGGTTCAAGACAGAAGGAAAAATGGACAGGCTCCATACTGAGCTCCAGGCAAGAGCTGAGGGTGGACTGAAAGCCCCATCCCACAGAGATGGTCATTGCTCCAGATCTTCTCGACGATTCTCCATTGCCAATGCCTCGATGCACATGAAGTAGAGAAGTCTAGGAGAGACTTGCTTTGGCCTCCCTGGGACCTGAGGAAATATGTGATTCTGTTTTTGGGTATAGAGCTTCAGGTGAGTGTAAGAGAGATCTCTGGCAGTTGATTTGGTCCATTGAGCTACCAGAAAAGCCCTCCTTCTGATGAGTCAAATGCATGGATATAGCATGAGGTAAATCTCTACTTTGAGACATGTGGAACATTCACTTAGTCACAATAACACAGTTTGAACATTAGAGGGCAAAGAAATTAAGGTGGCATGTCCTTAAATGCATGGCAATTCACACTAAGGTGATCAAGTGTATGAAGATGAAGTGGCATTTGATTTTTAGGAACTAAATAAATATTGTGACTAAGAATAATATGAGATAAGAATGTAGTAGGAGCTCTTGGGAGGCTGTAAACCGGTGGATCACTACAAATCCGATGTAGTAGTAAGGCTCTGAATACGTTGTAGAGCTTCCCTAAGATACAAACACATAATACATACATACATATGTATATACATACATACATACATACATACATACATACATACATACACAAACTAGAATTTCTCAATGCTCCCTGGCGCTTGCAGTGGTTAGGATTTGGTGCGCTCTCTGTCCCCTATAAAGCCCTGGGATTGAATTTGGGATAGTTGGAAATTGTGGGAAACATTCAAGAGGCATTTTCTCCTCATAATTCTAATTTTTGTGTGCAGAGCTTTATACTGGTTATGACGGAAAGACTTTCTTCCTGGGACAAAAACCTGCTGAATTAATCTGCTTTCCAGTGATGTACAAGGGACGTGGCTAATGGCAATCCTTTCCCTGTGCACCAAGATCTGACCATTCTTATTCATTTAGGAGGGGAAGAAAATATACAAATGGCTCAAAAACAAGTTCTCTGGGAATGTATCCTAGTATGGATCAGTTCACTAAGGAATTCTTGAAATTTCCATGCAGAGAAAATCCATTAATGGTAACTACTAAGTTACCCTGGCATCATGAAGGCATTCAGTTACTGCAGTACCATGTGATATGTTTGATATAAAAATGTACACGGTAGCAATCATGTGCCCTAAGTAACCAAAGAGGAGAAATCTATGATTTAAGTATTAAAGTTAAGACAACTCAATTTCATACAAGTAATGTGCTCTAAATGTCACAGCTATAGCCGTGCTGATAGTAGGAAAAAATTAATAGTAATACTACAGTGCTAACTAGATGTACAGAGAATAGTATATCTTGAACATTGTACTACTAAAGATACTGGATTTGGTAAAAGGAAAATGCATGAGGAAGATAGGAAAGCTCAAATTATACTGTATAAGAAAGATAGAAAAAAAGAGAAACGGCAGCGATGTGGGACAAGAGAACCCATGGAGGGCTAGAAGACTATTCGTAGAATGAGATAAAATAACCCACACAATAACTAAAGAGAAATTGAAGATAACGCAAAAAGAAGAGAAAATACATGGAGGATAAAAAGGAGGAATGTTTATAAAAAGGATAGAAAAGTTGGCAAAAATAGGAGAAAATGCAGACTGGTGCAACGATTACAGAAATCACTGTGGGGACTCCTTAAAAAACTAGGACTAGAAATCCCATTCAGTCCAGATGTCCCACTACTGAGAATTTTTCCAAAAGAACTGAGAACATCATATTATAGTGATGTCTGTGCCCCTATGTTCATAGCAGCACAATTTCGGATAATCAAATCTTGGAAAAAAAAAATCAAAGCACTTGTCACCTGAAGCATGGTTGAAAAAGATGGGGTGTTTCTGTACAATGGAATATTACTCAGCTATAAGGAAGATAAATTCAAAGACTTCATGCATAAGTGGGTGCATCTTGAACATATGCTCATAACTAAAATAAACAGTACTAGATTTGGAAATATCACGTGGTCTCCAAAGTGTAAAAAACTCAAAAGCAGATAGGGTATACATTTTCTATGCTTGTATGCTACATCACTTTGTGAACCAGAACAACAAATTTCATATTTGGGTCCAGTGAGATAGCTCAGTGGTGTAAAGCACCTGCTTTGGCAAGCTTAGGCAACTGCAAAGACCGTGGTTTGATCCCCAGCACCACATGCTGTGCCAGCCCCACCACCAGGGCAGGCTGAGTTGGCCATTAAAAAAAAATTCATATTTAAGAAAACCTCGGAACATTCTTTCCTATAAATAAATGAAGGAAGGAAGGAATAAATAAATAAATAAATACATACATACATACTACACTTTAAAAATGAGAAGCAAAAATGCTAAATTTAAAGGAACAATTTCCATGTGAATCCAGCATATCAGAGTGCAGCAATTCCTGATTTTCCTAGATGCTCTGTCTCTCCCAAGCCACAGGTGCATCCATGTCAAGAGGAGCCTACTTGCACTGGTAGATATCAAAGTCAACCAATCCCATGTCCATGCTTAATACCAGGAACAGGTCCAGAGCTCAGGAAAAAAAAAAATAAAATAAGATTTTCAAATCCAGAGCAGCTAGTTCTGGGCCTGGCCTCTCATCAAAGGGCCCTGTGTCCCTCTCAGCTGAGTTCAAACTCCTCACTGGTGGTCTTTGCAGATCCTCCATGCTGTAGGGCAGATTCATGACATTGTCTCTCACCAAGTCCCTATGGAAGAATAATATTGGAAACGCTGCTCAAAAGGCATCCTGTGGCGGTCCTGAGTCCAGGATCGAAGACAGCCCTTTGCCAGAATGGTACCCAAACTTTTGCACTCTCCAGGAACACTGTTATGGGATTTTTACCCACTGTAAGGACATTCTAGGAGCAGACCTCCACACTGTCACATCCCTGCAAAACGCAGCATCTTCTAGTCTGTTGAACAGCTCCCTTTCCTTTGTGGGACCTACTGCAATCCCCACACGAGCCTCCTCGATTACACAGGCTTGGGCCCTTTCTCATCAGTCAGAAATGGAGTAGAGAGTCAGGACTTCTCTTTGCTTTCTGCATTGTAGTCAGTCTATTCTACTTTCCTTTAGCTTTGGCTTTTGTGACATCCTTCAGGCTTGCCAGGGATTCACGATTCATTCTCATTCTCTCTTCTCTTTTTCTCTCTTCAAAATGAGATTTTGCACACTCTGAATTTTGAATCAAGGGGACACTAAACTGCTATTGCTCAGGACTGTGATATTTTCCAGCACACAAGGTTTACTGGGTAGTCCACACTGTCAAAAGTAAGGAACCCCAGGGCCTGGCTTGTCGTATCAGCAGCCCAAACTCCTGGGAAGGGGGTAGGTCTGCGTGTAGATTCCTTGCAATTCAGCTAAGCAGCTGTAGTTGGCAACACTGAGGGAGGGAATGATCTTTGTCCATGAGGTGACAAATCAGCAAAGGGAACTACATATGTAGAGCAAGTGCAGGACCCCAGGGGCTGACTCAAGTTATGGCCTTTGCCTTAAGAGAGGGAACGCTTACTGTCCAGAAAGAACAGACCAAGAGAGCCTCCCTGTTGCCTGGCTCAGCCCTTCATACTCCTCCGTAGCATGCTCACTTGTACCTCAAGAAGGCAGGGAGCATCATCAGAGAGATGAAAGGAGCCATATACAGGGGAAGATGGATAAAATATAGAAGCACATATACACTGTCTTATGATCTTGTTGATGACATTAAAATCACAACACTGGCAAATTAATTGGGAAAGCTTGACTGGGGTTAACAATTCAAAGAAGTTTCAACCCACAAACACTTAGAGCCAAGGAACAGCAGAGTAGCAGGTCCTGAAGGGAGGAAGACTAAGCACTGCAAATCCCACAGAAATCAAGCAGAAAAGGAAGAATGCAGGAAGGAAGATGCAGCCTTCCCTGTCACACCCACAATAACCCTCCTCTTCCTGAGATGTCCTACTTCCTTACAGTAAGGTAGAAGGCCTATTACTCAATCACCTCACCAATTTTCCACACCAACTTCCCCTGGATGTTTCAAGAGGAATATAGACCTAAGTCTTAGTGTGAGTTCTGCATCAGAGGACAGATAAGCACACATATTACAGTCCAACATGGGCCCTTATGTAGGCATGACAGGATGGTTATCTGTTCATCTCGAGATACTAGAGCTGTCCATGTGAGCCACTTTATCTGAGGTGCACTCTTAAGGCAGACACAGGTAACCCTGCCTGGTCAGGAAATGCACTTTCTCTACTGGCCAAGAGTCAATGTAAGGGATCTAATGGAAGATTGAGGGGGTCCTGCCCACAGCAAGGATGAGGGCTACTCCATACTTGTATTCCCTGAGCCCTTGGTCTAGCCAGGGTGGATGGGCAAGTCTGCCAAGGTGAGTGAGCTCACTCTGTCATCATTGTTCACAGTGAGGTGAAGTCTGGACACAAAGCAGCTGGAATCCAGGGTAATTAACGCTTTGATGGAGACAGAGGAATTGCTCTCAGCAGAGCACACAGGACCATAACTTTACCCTGTCCCTTTGTCCTATGCCATCACATGCAGAGAACAGAGGCAGACTGGCTTGCCCTCTCTTCATCTAGGAATGTCTGATAGGCAGTAATTTAAAGGATATAGGCCCCAGTCATTGCAGAGAGAGTCCCAGACCTAATCATTTGTCAAGATAAGATGGAGAAAAGTTCCCTTTCCTAGGGTACAAGGGCCCAAGTGAGGGATTCTACTTCTAACTGTGGCCCTTAGGCAGCTGTGTCAAGATGTAAGTCCCTCTTACTGCTTTTTCTTCCCAGTCAGAGAGATACTTTCTGAGAGTTTGGCAGAGTCCACCGAAGGGTGAGGTTCATGTCCCACTCAAAGTGTGTTGAGGATGCAAAGGTCTCCAGCTTAGCCTATCCTACAAGAGCTGGAATACCAGCACCATATTTGTGGTCTACAACCTGAGTGGATTTTCATGGCCCTTATAAGAACTCCAGGAACCAGGCAAGGAGGCTCTTGGTATGAGGTGATGTGCAGAGCACCCATTGCATAGGAAGCGCATAGAGAAAAGTGATGCGCATTCCTTCAGTGTGTACCTAGGCCTTCATGTACTGAAGGACAGATGTGGATCTTTCTGACCAGTCCCAACAGTCCCTTCCCTAACCCTAGTGTCTGTCCTGTGTAATTCAGCTAGAACCTGAGGAACAGTTTGGCTTTCTGCCCCAGATGGTTTTAGACAGTGCATCTAGGAGGACAGAACCTTATCAACACCACCCAAAGGGAAGAGCCTTTGGGGAGCTACCAAGAACGTTTCTGTCATGCAAGGGAGCTCAGTCTGCCTCTATCATCCAGGCATCTGACTCACTAGCACCAAGGAATCTTGGAGCTCCCTCAGGATCACAGGAAACATCCCAGTAAGTAAGCACGAGGATATCTCCCCCAAAGAGGGTCACAGAGCCTGGCAAGTGTGCAGCTCTTGAAGCCTGTGAGAGAGGAAGTAGCAGCCACTGCTTCTTCGGGTTCCTCTTCCTCCAGTACTCAAATCTGTGGTACGGTAAAGATTTTCAGTAGGCCACCAAATTGTCCTTGTAATTACCAGGGAATTTTCTCTCCACCTCTGGCATGGTCTCCAGACCAGGGACTGAATCTAGTGACAGTTCCAGGAGGGAAGAAGCATCAGATGTATGAAACGCTGGGAATGTAGTAGGCATTCAGTTCTGGCCCCATGTATTCCTAGACAACAGCATATTTAGCGTGTTATCAGGCCTGCTCTGGAAGTATCAGACACAAGAGACAATCACCAAGGCATACACTCTGTGCGCTTTCAGCCCTGATTATGATAACCAACAAACACCAGTATTCAAGACAATCTGTGAAACCATGTGTCTGGCCTTTGGCATTGATGTGAGAGAAGTGGACCCCCTGAGCCACACTTATGCCCTCTTGCCTATCCTGGGCCTTAATTACAATGGGATACTCAGCGGTAAGTATCAGTGCCTTGCCAAAGTCAACCTCATCATGACTCTCATCTTGGTGAAAGGAAACTGTGCCAATGAGGATGAGATAAAGGAATTCCTAAGAAAAAGGGAAACATTATTAGCTCGGATGATCACTTTGTTCTGAATGAGCCCTGGAGATCCATCACGGGACAATTGGTTCAGTTAGGATATCTGGAGTACTGACAGGTGGCCAATAGTCATCCTGCTTGGTATGAGTCCTGTGGGGTCCAAAGGCCCATGCTGAAACCACCAAGATCAATATCCCGGAGCATTTGGAAAAGGTTTGTAGGAGAAAACCCAACTCCTACCCATGTCTCAGACACGTTGGTAGAGGAGCAAGAGGCTGCACGTGCATCAGACATGGTTCAATAAAGGAGCAAGGAAATTACCAGGTTCTGATGTGCGGAAACACAGTACAATCTGAGGGCCCTTTGCACATGAAGCAAGACCCATTTTTTTTAACTACACAGAAGTTTTCTAAGTAGTGTTGGGGCAGCAGAGAGGACAAGTGCTGTACACAGCCTCTTAATGGCTGCTTTATCTGGATTACTTGAAAATGATGTGTCTTTTACTTTGATGGTGGGTGGCATGGATATTTTGGGTTTTTCTGAGATTTTTTTGAGACAGCATCTTACTTTGCAGTACAGTTTGGCCTCAAATTCCTTGTATAACTAAGGCTGGCCTCAAAATCATGGTGATTCTCCTCTCTTAGCCTCCTCTGTGCTGGGATTGCAGGTGTGTGCCACTGCACCCAATGGTGATATATTCTTTCTTTAGAAACTTTTTTTTTTTTTTTTGAGTACTCAGAACATCACACTTGCCAATAAGGCTCTGTGCTGCTGTACTATACCCCCAGTCCTCTTTATGATATTTTGAAGTCTTGTTTCTTTTTTACAAGTTTGGTATAACTTATACATCTCATTTGAGTAATGATATTGTGGTCATGTGTACTTTTAATGTCCTGTGTTTGTGGTGGAGATATGAGTGTACTTCCCTGAGCAAAATCAAACTTCCCTGTAGGATGACGTCTAAGAGGACCACCAATATCGAAAGATAGTGATGACCTCAAGAGACCTAAAGGCAAGGAAATTGCAGGGCAGGGCTGGCATCTAGCAACACGCAGACAGGTGTGTGCTTAGCCACAGCAGCTTGGGGCCAGTGTAAGTGTTGTACCCATGTGGGAACTAAAGCATAAAGCTCCCCAGGGAGGTCATTGTTCCTTTCGGTAGAGGTATTCCCCGTGAGAAATAAATGCACTTTGCTAGCAGTGTGCAATATGGGACTCAGCCATTACACGTTGTGTAGTACTGAGATGTGACTAGTGTTATGCAGGAGCTATACTTTGAGTCTTGCATTGATAAAAGTATGAAAGCATCAACCTTAGTGGACAGCATATGTGAAGAAGTTCAGAATGTAAACCTGTGAGCTGGAAGTACAAATTCCTATGGAACAATCGACTTCTAGAATATTTGGTCATTTGACATCTTTGTTAGTGAATTTTGTGTTCTGCTTATTGCTGTGAGGGGAAGAAATTAGGCCCAGAGTGCACTCTAGTGTGGAAGAGGAGAATCCATCTTTATAAGTTATCACATTCTAATTTGCAGCTCTTTTTCACTTTTAACCACTTGTCACTTTGGCTCAGAGCACCAGTATGTTACTCCATTGTGCCTGAGTGGTCCAGCATGGGACAGCAAATGTGGGCCTCTTGTCATGAGGCTACTGAGGACCAGCCCTGCTGACTGTGTTACCGGCATGCAAGGGTATCATAAGTAGTATCCTGAGGTCATGAATCCCTCTGGAAGGATTCTGTTAGTGGTGTCATGCAAAGCATTCCAAGCAAGGGAGTCAGTTCTATATTGGACCCCACCACAATTTTCAGTAAAGAAGAATCTTGGTTGCTAAGTCATATACACCTTCCTGAGTTATCTCTGTGAGAAGTGGTGCCACACTGGGGACCCAGCATTGTCATTTTCATGTGACAGCAGCAGTAGCTGGATCAGCCTTGATGACAGGGATCCTGTGCTCATGACCTCATACGGAGTGCACATTCCTTCCGCTGTGGCTACTCAACACACCAGGGTGGTGTATACCACTGGTGGCAGTCACAGAGGCTGGGAAATATCTACCGGTTGAGTCATTCTGCCTTATTTTCCCATGCTTCTTTGGTCACGATTGCTCTTGTGAACATAAAAACACAGCACAAATTTCGTCAGTCAGTATCTTTTCCAGTATAGTCAGCAATATACCTTTTGCCCTCTGCTGCTTATCTCAGTATTCCACTGTTTCATTCTGGACCCATGACAGACTTTCCGGTACATTTCCAATTCAGCATTTTATATTGATGCTTGCTTCAAGTCTCATTATTATTATATACAGTAGAGATAACTTTTGCCTTTTGCCTGTATATGCATTCCTACAAGGAGAACTTTTTCTCTCTAATGTCTTTGTTGGACACCCTTGAGTGAGGTGTGATTATAACAAAACAGTGTTTCAGTGGTCACCCAAACTGCATCCAGCCCCTCTGTTGCAGTTTGCATAAGTATCCCCACTTGGCTCATGGGTTACATGTTGGGTGAACAAGCTGTGGGTGCATGCGTCCAGGTCTCATAAAGGGGATCATGGAAGATGGAAAGAAAACCAGGGCCAGGAAGCCTGGACTGCTTGTCCACCAATGACTTTATTTTGCTCCAATACTGTAGACAGAAATAAACTTCTTCCCGTGCCGAGCATTTTTCCCAGGTAATTTGAATCTTTCTTCTATTACTGATATCAGAATTGTTTCCCAGGACCAAGCTGATAAACAGAAGAAGCACGGAATCCACCATTGGGCCCACTGCTCGAACTGCAGAATAAAGAAGCAGGGTACTCCGCAGCATTTTATGTCCTTATCAGACTGTTTCTTCAGCAAGGTCGAAACTCTTTCTGGGTCTGGCTTTCAGCATCTGTCCTTGTTCTTTTTCTAATTGTTGTTTGTGGAAGGGAACCCAGAGCTTATCTGACTGCCCTCATAAGTTGATAGGCTTCATTATTAACATTAATTTTCTAAATACGATGGGAAAATCCAAACAAATTTAGTTTCACATAACATTTTCATAGTGAAAGGCAATGAAGTTAAAGAAATAAAATTCCAAAACTTGATATTCTCAGTACATCTCTTTCATGTTTCATCTTAACTCATGTAAATTTGTTATACATTACCATTAAAATTTCCATATGAGTGAAATTTTATCATAAGTAAAATAAGACTTTTATGTTGGTTCAAACATTAGGTAAACTCATTTCCTTGCAATACAGAATTCAAACCTATTTGAATTCAATGTCAAACAAAATTCCAATGATATCAGAGTTCACAATTAACCAGTTATAACAGGAAAGGAAAACGCATGTCATATTAGAATCATGTCAAAACTCACATTTTCATGTTGTACTACTCTCTAAAGAAAGAAGAAGATTACAGAAAGCCATAAAGGAAACTTAGCTTCTCTAAGTAATACACTAAGAAGTGACAAGATTGTGGGTGTGGAATGTTAGCACCTCCTCAGTATCTTCAGTGCTTGGAAAATCACATGCCCACCAGAAACCCTAAAAAAAAAAAAAAAAAAAAAAAAAAAAAAAAAAAAAAAAAAAAAAAAAAAAAAAAAAAAAAAAAAAAATTGACCACATATCGTACAGTCTGAAAGCCAAGCCTGTGATGTGCTGTGGAACATGGCCTGCACCTATCATTCAGAAGAAACCCTAAGCATGCCTTTTGTCTTCCTCAAAGGCGGCTGAACACGATATGGACAGCCCTTAGGGTATTTCTCATCAAGCATGATGGTATGCTCTAGTATTTTCATCCTGGTGGTTTCAGCAAGGGCCCTTGGACCCCACAGGAACTCATACTGCTCAGGATCCCTGTTAGGAACCTGTTGGTACACCAGGTACTCTGCCTGAACCAAATCTTCTGTAATGAATTTCCAGGCATCTTCAACAGGAATGATAGCTGTCTCAGCTAATATTTTCCTATGTGTCAGAATTTCCTTAAGGTGCTCTTCACAAACTCGGTTGCCCTTTAGGAAGATCAAACTGAGGATGAGTATGAAGAGGTCAGATTTATGAATAATCTGGTGAGTGTCATCAAATATCCCAGTGTAGCTGAGACCCAAGGTAGAGACAAGCTCATATGTGTGAGCTGTAGAATCTACTTCCTTTGTAATAATGCCAAAGCCCAGATGCATGCACTCACAGATTTCACTGAAAGTCATAGGAAATTTACCAGGAGAATTTCCGTCGACCATGTGCATCACTTCTTCCACGGTGATCTGCTCCTTTCTTTGATACTTCTGAAGGAGGAATCGCACAATCATATCTAACTCATCATTTTCAGATGCATCCACGCTGATCCGAGGGGCAACCTTGTCCTGGGACACACTTGCACCCGCTTCTTCTTGAAAGCTGCAGCCCACATGGCACTGACTACTTTCACTGGAAGCGATGGCAGCGGGAGAAGTAGAGACATCTGCAGGATTCTGAGGACAAATTGGTTTCGCAGGAGCAGCCTCTTCCCTTGCTGTATCTTCCACTAAAGCGTAGGAGAAAGACGATGGAGAGGTAACAGTGGATGTTGCTTCCTCCTCATGCACGAGATCCTGCACAAGGTGGAGGCCTTGTGCACTGCTCTCCTCAGGATGGGCTACCCCTGGATTTCTGTCTTGGCTCCCCTGGCTATGAGGCATCATGATATTTTATGGAGACAGCACGACCTTGGTGTTGACCCTTCAGATGCCTGGAGGAGAAAGGGGGATTTTTATTGTTCTCAGCTCAGAATAACATACATGTTGCTTCAACAACTACTAAAACCACAACAATATGCATTGCATCAATTATTGGGAATGTAGTACTAATGTGTTTTGAAACTGGCACATTCTTATTTCTTATTAAAATGAATAAAAAAGAAAAGACATACACGTTGCCTCCCCCAAAGGCTGATTTCAGGTCTTGTGTCTGTGGGATGCTACAGGCTTCTCAAGATCCTGGGATACAAAATGAAGCTGTTTGCAACATGCAGTAGAACACATAGGGCAAGGCTCTAGTGAAGACTGTGTGTTATAGGAAGCCTGCATACTATGAGTTGTTCTCTCTATGGTAGAGATAACCCTCAGTTCACAGCAGGGAAAGTAACTCACCTCCAATTCCAGTATATGTTTGCTCTGCTGACCCAGATGTGAACACTGACACACAGCAAAGGCTCTATCCCTGAATCCTGCAGTTGCTGAAGCACTGAAAGTGAAAATCTCTCTGTAGAATGGAAGCACAGTCCTACAGACCTAGCCCTTCCAATAGTGCTCGGCAGCAGTTGTACAGCCCCCATAATTTGGGATAAGTCGCTCCCTTTCACCTCAACTAAATCACTCTTGATATCCTTCAGCAGGGGCTGTGACCCAGTGTTCCACTCTCTTAAGGAAAGTCACAGAACAGAACTGTCTCCCCTCCTGATAGTTAATAAACGCACTACAGGGATACCATCTATGGCATCAGCTCTTTGGGGGCAACAGCTGGAATTCACAAAATTCCTTGGGATCTTTGTGCCCAATGAAAGAGAGCACGCTCCATCATTACCTTGACAAACTGTTAAAGATCCTTTCCACAAAGACTTCATGTTACCTTCTTACAAACACAGCAGTACTGCAGTGACACACTCAAGGAATATGTCTGTGAAAAAGAAGAGCCCATGTTCCGTGGGTATCCCTGCATGGCCCAAAAGGACCGGTTGAGGACAGGATGCATCCTATTCAGGTGAGGGCATTCCCACTATCTCATTTACATCCTTGACAGATGCTGGGATCCTAACTCTGTTTTCCTGCATCCAGCTCCCTTGTACCAAGGGTTTCATCTCACTGAAATGAATGAGCCAGTACTAGGAAAGCAGCCACATCCAGACATCCAAGGCCAGGGTACCTGCGATGACAGCAAGCACATGTCCAGTGGAAGAAGACCATCTGACTGTTCATGTTCTTTTCAGCAGTACCCTAAACCTTCCCTTAGGGTCCTCACCTTGACTCTTCACAGATTCTGGGTCACTTGTGTTTACTGACCACATAAAGTTCTCTGCGCCAACTTGAAGATAACAGCTCAGGTCTTGTCCTTTACCTCTCTGAACACCTCAGGATTTGGAAAGCAAGTGACCGGGCACCTATCATGCAACACGTTCAGAATGCGTTCTCTGTTGACAGCAGGACCTGTGCCGACCCCTCCTGTGATTCACTATATCTATTATATTTTTATTCTAGATAATCCACAGAATTTCTGGGAATTAATAAACTGTCCCTCTGGAAGGTTCCTGAATGATGAGGCTTAAAAATCAAAATGTGATTTGGAGGTGTGGACTCTTACAAATAAAAGAGTAACTGGGTGTGATTGGGAGCATCTGTTTTCTGTCCATGTTGCCCATTCGTGATGTGCCTCCTGGACAAGATTTGGGAGTAGGTTCCATCCCAATACGTGTTCTTTGTTTTGTTCAGCTGCAAAGCTGTGTGAACATGGAGTGGAAACTCTTTAAATCATTGGCCTAAATTAACTTGTCTTCCAGTCAACCAGAGATAGCGAAAAGTGTACCTCGGCAAAGGGAGCATCAGTAAGTTATCCCATGTGTTTCTGTAATTTTTCCACCATCCTCTTGTTGAAGCCTGCCTTTCCTCAGCTCCCCAAAACCTGACATGAACTGTTTGCGCTTTGTGAGACCGAGACCTTCATCCCCTGAAGACTGTCTTCCTAGGTCAACACTTGTGTATCCATTCTACTTAGTAAGACCGCCCTAGACCTGACCTATTGAACAGGATGGCTGAGTCTGCTGATTCTTGGCTGCGGGCACTCCTAGTTCTCATAAAAGGCTCATACTTAGAGTTTGACAAGAATCTGGGTCCTCCTTATAATACACATATATATCACTCTCTGCTGACTTATATTCTGCACTTGGACAAAAATATCGACCTCACTGTATTTCACCTTACTGGGACACATATGAACAGAGACTACACAACCACATACACAAGGAAATGCAGCATGGTAGCAAGGGAAGACAGAGGCATTAGGTTAGTGGGTGAGGGATAAGTTGACTTATTTAGCTCTGAAGAAGAGCACAGTGATGAGAAACAACAACCCAGCCTCTCCAAAGCTCGGTATCAACACACCGGAAAATTGCAACTGAACGACAATTTAAAAAAAAAAAAACTGTTGAAACACTAGATCTGAATGAATTCTGAAGATACTCACACAGAAGTTGAGATGTACATGGAATGCTTCCACCATTGAGCTACTATAAATTTTGATGCTGAAAAAGCCCGTATGCTCATCCCATCAGCACATGAATGCATAGAGAAAATTGGGTGCATATAAACAAGGAAGGAACACTCAGGCAACTATAAGGCTAAACTGAAGATAATTTCCATTAAATGGGCACACATGGAATTCACATATGAACTGAAATAAAGTGAACACATCAGTTCAGATACCACATGGTTTCACTGTGTGAGAATGCCAAGCTATGAACACAGAAACATATTGAAGATAAACATATGGAAGTAGGAAGACCTTGCACAGTAAAAATAGGACAAGAAACGTTAATTTTTTTAACAGTTGACACACTCCATATTGTCCTCACAACAGTTATACAGAGCACAGGGTGTGGGCATGACACACCTTCCAATTCATATTGATAATGAAAGAAAAATAATTCTTCTCTTTGAACTAAGAGGTAGCAGATACATGCACAGTCCAATGTTCCACAGTTGCAGTGGGCCACCAGTGAAACTGGCAACGCTGGAGGCTATTGATCCAAACCTCCTACAGCTCATCACACCAATCTAGTTCTGAGTTTCATGCCTCGTAATTAAGTTTTTCCGCTGGATGATCAAGGGCAAGTTAAAGCAAGAGCTGTATAATAAAACATTCACCTTTTGTGTCTTCCAAGGTCAAATCCCGTGAGGATTAACTTTGGAACCATGTACAGTGCTTTGTAGAACTGTTGTCAGTGTCAGCCTTTGGGATGAGTGATGGCCATTGCTTGACCAGTTTGCTTTCTGTGAAAGCCTGAGAGAATGTTTTTCTCTGGGTGACTTTCCATAGACACTCTATAGTTCATGTATCCCTTTCCTCTGAGGTCCCATAATGTTTATTGAAAATGTTAATGTTTAATTTTTGGGTCAATCTTATGTACCTATATCTATTAATCTAAACTGATCTGATGATGAAAATATGTAATATAATCATTGTTAAATTTGTCTGTTTTTGAAATTGTGTACTATATGTACTCTTACTTGTTACTGTATTCTATCTCTGCTTCTGCTATTTTTAGTCTATGAAATAAAAATGAAAATTTAGGACAAGAGGTACTAGAAACAGAAAATGAATGCCAACAGATTTACAGGGAGAAATTAAGGGGAAACTGAGAAATGTAACTTTTTAAAATGGCGAGTTCTTGGGGCCAGTGAGATGGCTCAGCCGTCTAAAGTGCCTGCTCTGGGTAGCTTAGACAACCGCAGGCATGGGGGTTCAATCCCTGGCACCACATGCTGTGCCAACCCCACCCCCAGGGCAGGCTGAGCTGGCTATAATATATAAAAATAAGTAAATACATAAATCAAATTAAATAGTGAGTACAAAAAGGAACAAACAATTGAGAAGCATTGTGCACCCTTTTTGATGTTCAGTATCTACTGGAAACAAGTACATAAAAGGTACTGCAGAGAAACTGTACAAAAGGTGTCCATCAATGAATAAGCAGTCATCAAATTGGAGTCTTCCACTTGTTTCTAGTTCTTGGGAGACTGATTGCATGTATAGAGGTCTGCCTGAAACATGAGGAATCAGAAGTCGTAGAGGTACAGGAATAAAGTGTCCCAGTTGTTCAGCACACTGCCAGCTACCATGATCTGAGGGACACTTTGAAGTTCTGTTCCCACAGTAGTTTCACAGAAAACAGCAACAGGCTGACTCCTGTGCAACTGCTGGCAGAGTCTTACAGAATCCTTGAGCTTGGGCTCCATTACAAGCAACGGTTATGTATTTGAACCTGATCTTCTGTACCACCACAAGGGAACTTCACTTTAGTGTACAAGAGTTAACACATAAAACTGTACTATCAGCATGGCTATAGCTGCTGCATTTAGAATACATTTGATCAACATGGAGATTTCATCTCACTCCAGAAAGAATGGCTCT
Organism: Myocastor coypus; assembly: GCA_004027025.1. Taxonomy (NCBI): domain Eukaryota; kingdom Metazoa; phylum Chordata; class Mammalia; order Rodentia; family Myocastoridae; genus Myocastor; species Myocastor coypus. Next base: position 32,682 of record PVJA010019037.1, read on the forward strand.
CTTTAAGAAATGTCATAAGAGTAAATGTTAGGAGCCTGTTGGAAAGAGAGAACATTTTGCTTCTTGGCATTGGGGCAACCTGGTACAACCACTATGGAAATCAGTATGGTGACTATTTCAAAAGCTAACACCAAAACTCACAGAACTGAGAATTTTCCCTTCTACGTTACGTTCTAAGAGTATTAAACACTTCATGATACAATAAAAGGTACATAGTCATGCTTACACCAACAAAAGTGACAGTAACTAAACCTTGGTTGGAGTTTATATGCCCACCAACAGATGGATAAAGAAAATGCGATAGACTTTCACAATGGAACAAAATTTCCATGAAGAGGAGAAATATGAGTTGCTTGTAGGAAAATGTATGAACTTCAGGAGTGCAGTATTGGGGCTGGTGTGATAGCCCAGTGGTCTAGGCGCCTGCCTGTCAAGCTTGATGAAGAGATTTGTATCCCCAGTTTCAAATGCTCTGCCCTGCCTCCAACCCCAGTGTTTTGTGCGGCCCAGTAATGGGGGTGGTAGCGTATGCTTGGAATCTCAGCATTGGTCACACTGGGTCAGGTGAAACACTCTGAAGAAAAACTAGTGAGTACTTATGTCAATAAAAAAAGAGAAGAAAAGAGAGACAGAGACACAGAGACAGAAAGAGATAGAAAAACAGAAAGAAAAAGAAAGAAAGAAAGAAAGAAAGAAAGAAAGAAAGAAAGAAAGAAAGAAAGAAAGAAAGAAAGAAAAATATTTACACCACAGATACAGTAACAGCAGAGAGAACAGACCAGGGAAAGGCATGAAGTAGAATGATCTTGTGCCATGCACATGTAGCAATTTCCCACAGTGAATGTGATCATTATGTGTCACAAGCATGCTCCACTAGAAACAACCGTCGCTCGTCACTCCGCTTCTGCTCTCTGATGACCAGCAAATTCTCACCTGCTCCCGATCCCACAGGACGTGTCTCTTCCTGTGTCCCAGTGAAGACCTCACAGTAATGATCACTTTCCTGAGACAAGAGTGACAAAAGTAGAGGTTTCGCAGACTGAGTAGAAGGAGAGCTCAGAGGCGCTCCCTGGCCTGGTGCAGGCTAGGTGATCACATTTCGCCAAAGCTGACCTGAGGCTGCAACTGGCAAATCAAGGCCACCATCACCCTAGGACAGCAGAGGTGGAAGTAGGGGCCAGGGCGAGTGTTCTCCACGGTCCTACCTTTGGCCACCATAGAATGCCACCCAGGCCAATTCTATTTTCTTGGACCTGGTGACCCAAGGCCATACTACCCACAGCTGCACCCCCTGCTGTCTGAAACCGAGATGTACAGCCAAGGTGCACAGGATGCTCCCGGGGTTGATACCTTGGTGGAGGTACCCTCTGATGTAGGCTGCACTGTCCCTCAAATTCATGACTCTGTCTTCCACATAAGTCTTGGAAAAATCTCCCCCTGTATGTGACCTCAGCTTTACTTTCTCTGATTGGAGCTGGGACTACAGAACAGCACTGAGACTGAAAGATGAGGCAGGCTGCGTTTTATCTCTCATGATTTCTAAGCCCAGGTGCACTGCCTCACTTCTCATCGTGACAGGCCCAGGGCCAGTGACTCACTTCCCCTTGGTCTTCCTTCTTTTTCAAAGATCCTAGGGCACCACAGACTGTTGTACAAGGGAAGAATTTTCTGCTTGAAAATCTTGCACAGGGCTTCCCTAGTCTCAAGGGCAGGGGAAGTCTCTGTGATTCACTATGTTCTGGAGGGCAACGCACCCTCATCCAACGCAGAGCCCGTTGCACTGGTCCCAACCTTATCCTGAGGATGTTGGGGGCCACAGCCCCAGACTCATACACTCAGAGTGCCAGGCCTGACACCTGTGCAGAGAAGGCCTCCATGATCTCTTCTAGTGGGGAGGTTTGTGGGCTGTGATTTCTCCCTCTGAGTCCTGACCACGAGTTCTGGTGTTCTTGTCCTCATCCCTATTTGCGGACTGGGTCCCTACTCCTCAAGGGCAAAGCCCTGAGATGACTCACTGTTACAAGCCTGCCCCTGTTGGGACAAAACCAGCAACAGAAGTGAATGTGGATCGCTCAGAGACAGTTTTTCTGGCTGGGGTTTCCTCGCACCATTCTGTAGCTAAACTGGAGTGGAAACAGGTTGTCCGTCCTACCCTCAGATGAAAGAGACACATAGAATCGGGCGTTCCTCTCGCTCTAATGCCAGCAGCCAACTCAATGGGTTGCCCCCCACAGGCCTTCATAGTCCTTCTAGGAAATTCTAAAGAGTTTTCTACAGTTTAGTCCCTGTTCTCTTTGAGCTCATGTTGGTCCCTCCAAAAGACAGGTACCTGTGTCTGGTGTCAAGCCCACTGTGCCCACTTTCAACAATCTATCTGTGACTTGGGAATTTCTCAGGCAGAATGGCCATCATGGGCATGTGCAATGCAAGTGGAATGTCCTGGCTGGTAGGCCCCAGGTTCATGACTGATAATACAGGAATGGAAATATTAACAGAGGACATCAACTTCACTGAAGGCTTGCAGACTTACCCCCAGCCCCCCAACATCATCTAGCTAAGCCTGTGGGCTCACTTCTGCTCCCACCTGAAGCTAGTGCTTAAGATCTAGGCTCTTAATCCCTGGGGTTTTATGTAGACAGGGTGCTCACCTAAGAATATCCATGGGTTCTTTGCAGTGCTGGCAACACCAGGAGGTGGGGGCTACTTTCAGAATGGCAACCTGGCATTGGGCTTCCTCTCTCAACTTAGGGCATAAACGAAACTGAAACAATCCCTGCTCTAATCTTTAAAGCCTACCTGCAATGCTGACCTCAATGCAAGGACATCTGGAACCAACATGGCTCAGGGGCCCATCCTATCGTATCTTCTCTATGTGCTGTAGATCAAATCTGCTGTGTGTGTACAGGAAGTGAATACAGATTGGGTCAGGAAACTATGCGACCTGAGGCTCAAAACATCTGCACAATGGACCTGACTAAGCCCTGCCTGCTATGTGGCCTAGACCTGCAGCTGACATTGAAAAAAGCTCTGTCTACACTCAAGGAACCCCTAGGCAACACGCATTGATGATGTCAACCCCACCCCAACGTCCCACGCTCTACCTCATCCATCTCCCTCCTTCAGAACCAGATGAAGGTTGTATGAGGTACTTGTTTCTGGCTGTAGCTTGCTTCCTCACTGCCTGCAAAGGCTCCCCTGCACCTAAATTACCCCAGGTCCCTTGTGTTTCTTCTTCCTGAGGCTCACTCCTTAGAAGTAGGATCTGACACTGCTGCACCTGGTGCTCTGAAGGAAAGGGGTATTTACCTCAGACATTTTTCCTTCTATGCAGGGCTTCCTTGACCTACTGCACGCCCACAACTTTGCTCCTCCCAACTCAATCAAAGGCTTTGCTAAAAAATCTGATTCTCCTTGACGAATGAGGAAAAAACAGGAGCTCTCCTTGGAATGGAGCATACTGAGGGACATGTCCCAAAAGAGTAGTTTTTCTAGAACATTCTGAAATCATCTCAGTGGGTATGGCATTCTTCAGTAAGAGCCACTTCCTAGGTCTACCTGGTCCCATATTTCCTCTGCCCCTCTCACCTGCAGTTCAGTCTTCTCAATAAGGCTCCATTATCCTTTCAGGGCCATGGACTCCAAAGGGGTTGATCTAAGAATTCTCTCTCTCCTGCTGTATCACAGACACACGAGGCTTTGCAAGAGTGCTCCCCAACTCTGTCTCAGAAATGTGGCTTTTGAAGCTCCCCCTCAGTCTTCCCATTGCCCTTGGGGAACCCAGGTCCTCTCCACTCCTGGCTACCAAAGCCAGGCCCTCTGCATAAGGCTGGGACACAACACTGTGCATACAATGAGGTAGTATCAGCACCCACTGGAAAGCTGAACGCTGGATTTCTGGAAGAGGATGGTAAATCTGATATGTTTTAGCTCTCTATCGCTGAGGTGGGGCCCTCTCACTCACTCTAGAACTGGCATCATGACCCTCACCCAGCCTGACCCTCTCTGCCACTCACCTGAAGTGCAGAGCTCAGAAGAGGACTTCCAGGTGCTCTGACCCAAAGCTGAGACAGGGAGTGAATATCCTGTCTGGCAAGGGTACGTGATCTCCCTGGGCTGACAGGAGGGGAAAGGAATTCCTCAGACTCCTCCCACCGTCCTAGAGATCAACATCTTTTGTCCTGTCACAACCTGTAGCCTAGCCCTCTATGGACCTGATTCTCTTCCCTACTGCCCAATGAGTTCCACAGTATTTCCCTGATATTTTCCGAATCTCCTGAGGCTGAACATCACTCTAACAACTTCTTCCCTGCGTGGTCATGGGCTGACAAGAGAGCAAGATTTACAGAGTGCCTTCTCTCCGGGTTGGTACAAATCTACTTCCCCCACAGCCCACCACAGTGAGCCCTAACTAATCCAAGGTACCCTACTCCTGTCACCTGAAACCTCAACCTCCCAACCTCGTCTCATGTTGCACTAACCCAATAAGGGTGTCAGTGGGTTTGCCATTTTCCCAAGTCCTGGTGGCTTAAAGCAGGGCTAGCCAACTAGTCCCCAATCTCTCTAACATAGGTGGGAATCATCGGCTGGGTTCCTCACAGAAGCTGGAGCCATGACCTAGAGGGACCTGAATCAGATGCCGTCAGAGGAAGAACCTGATTCTCAGGCTCCCCTGAGAAGCAACTCAGTCTCAATTGAAAATCCTTCTTGGCGGAGAAAGAATGACAAAACAGATCTGCATTGAATGGTGACAGTCTGTCAGTAACAGGGTTTCACACTCTCCCTTCTGATTTCTTGTGCCCCTGGGAGAACTGGGGTGCTCTCTACTTAAATCACCTGAAGTAAGAACTTCAGAAAAAGGTCATGGCACTGTCCCAAAAAGGCAGGTGAGACTGACCACATCCATCGTGGTGCCTGGGGTGACAGATGGGAAATGACAGCATTCTGTGGGGCACCATCTTCTGTTCTAGAGGTCACCTTTTTGTTTTTGGCTTAAATTTGAGCCTCATTCTCCTGGTACCTTAGAATGTTCACCTCATAGGTGGACTCTGACTCACACATTTCCCTGGAGAGAAGGAAGTAGACTCTTATTTACCATAGGATATCTATGGTTGTAAAGCAATACAGACACAGAAAAACTATCATTTTTATTTTTGTTCTGGGTTTTAACTGCTACCGTACAGCAGTTGTGTTGAAAGCCAGTCTTCAAATAGCAGGATGCTTTCATCAGATTATCAGTGGAGCTTCTCAAGGCAGGCTACCTTCAGTATCATTGTATCCTGAAGTTACAAGTAGGTCATTCGAATCTGAGGAAAGATATGTTGCCTCCGACTGTGCAGTGCTGTAGAGGTAGGAGGTTTAGCAGTTTCTTCCAGCTCGTGCTGTCATGGGCCACTACGTGAGGCTCAGTGCAGACCCTCCACTTCCATGCCCCATCCACACACAATTTCCAGGTCAAGAACCTGTCACACCTACTATTGCTTCTTAATGGTTTTCCATTGGCAGTTAGTTGCTCATTTGTGTTTACTAGGCCTGACTGTGTCTCTGTCTTCCTGTGTTCAACTGTGTTAATTCAGGAAGAGTGGGGAAGTAGCCTGAGCTGTGTGTCACCTTAACAGAGCTTGGAATCGTGTGGGAAAGCATGGGTGAATCTCAGCTGGGTTCGTGGAGTGTGCACTGTCATTGGCACAAAGTATCACATGGAACCTTCCAAATAATGTCTGTATTGTAGCCAACTATTAATGCAGCATATTTATTTAAAAAAAATGAAAAATGCTGTATGATTTTCCCTTTCACTAGCACTTCCTACAGATATCAAATATCATTAAAGTTAAAATAAGATGTTCTTATTCTTTTTTTTTTTCAATTTTTTTATTGTTTAAATTTAACAATGGTTATATTACATATTTTCATCATCAGATCAGTTTAGGTTAATACATATAGGTATATAAGATTGATCAAACAATTAAACATTAACCTTTCTAAATCCACATTACTTTTTCTTTTCTTTTCCCCTTTCTTTTCTTTGAAAGTTGACATATTGCATATTGTCCTCACAATCATTCTATAGAGTGTAGTGTGTGGGCATGACCCACCTCCCTATTGATGTTGCGTAGAAAAAAGAAAGAAAGAAGAAAAAAAAGGAAAGAATATACTTCTCTTTGGACTAAGAGGAAGCAGATACATACACAGTCAAAGGTTTTGCAATTGCAGTGTGCCACCAGTGAAGCTTGTGATGTTGGAGGCTATTGAATCTAAGCCTCATAAAGCTCATCTCACCAATCTAGCTCTGCGTTCCATGCATTGTAATTAAGGATTTTTTTT
>PVJA010019038.1:0-39049 GCA_004027025.1 Myocastor coypus
GTATGGAAGGATCAAATGTCTTGCAATGCCTCACTCTAAAGGAATAAGAGACTTTGCGAAATAACCTGGAACTCAATGGAGATTACCTTTTGGGGATCTTCTTTTCCTCGTCTTTTTTTTTTTTTCTTTGTCTTTTTTGAGACAGGGTCTCGCTATGCAGTTCAGGCTGGCCTTGAGCTCACTTTTGTAGCTCAGGCTGGTCTCAAACTCGCACCAATCCTCCTGCCTCAACCTCCCAAGTGCTGGGATGGGGATCTTCTTTTTATTGATTCCTCCACCCAGGCATTCCTTGAGGAGCCCTCTCCAGAATAGGTGGATGCACTTGTTGGAGAGAAGAGAGACAAGATCCCACCAGCCCATCCACCCTTGAACTGCGTGATTCCGATCTCCTGAAACATCTCACAAACCCTTCACTTACTCTTACTGAATATTTGTAAGTAAAAGTTACAGTTGGTCTGGTGACAAGAATGCCTACAGAAGGAAACAACTATTGCATAAAGAAATTGCAAGTAAGCACTTTTTAGGCTACAAAGAGCACTTCTAGAGATAGATAGAACAATTGACTGGAGGATCTGTCCCGGTGCACTGAACCAAGTTTCCAGACACTTGTGTTTTCTATCTACTCACCTAGGTGAACATTTTTAGCAACTGGACAGGATTTAAATTTGAAGCTAATAGGTGACACATATGTATTGCCTAGCATCACATTTTATATGCTGGTAAACACTTTAAAGCTGACAACATGCCAGGCATGGTGACACACGCCTGTAATCCCAGCACTTGGGAGGCTGAGGCAGGAGGATTGGTGCGAGTTCAAGACCAGCCTGGGCTACAAACGTGAGCTCAAGGCCAGCCTCAACTGCATAGTGAGACCTTGTCTCAAAAAGACAAAGTAAATAAATAAATAAATAAATAAAGCTGACAACAATCTTTTAGTTAACATGTAAGGTACAGATGTAAATCAATTCCCCTAATAGCCACTATAGAACATAAACTATTGCAAGCTGCTGCAGCCTAATTTTTGAAGGAGTGACTCATTAAGCTGTTCTTCGGAAAAACTCAGGTAGACTGTCTAATTTACTAATAAAAATAGAGAAAAAGTACATAGGCTAGTGGAGATCTTTTAGTAGTCAAGAGCCAGTTACCACCAAGGAACCTTTGGGTCTGGCCAGTACCCCTCAGGTGTTCTCAGTTTCTTTTGGCTCACACAACCAGAGCTCAATCTCTAGAAAGGCATCCAGCAATTTTTCTGGTCAACATTCCATCAGCCATAGGCTTCAATGGGGATTCACCAAAGAACAGTTGGGGAAACCTGTCCTCTGCTTTAAAGAGTGGCAGTTGCTCTAGGAGTATTTACTAGCAGGCAGAGTAACCACTGTTTGTCCACCTTCTATAAGGGATAGTTAAAAGCCTGAACAAGATTACCTAGCACTTCACAGTAAAGGGTTTAAAATCCAAAACTTAGCTAGTGTGCACCTAAATAATTAGACCCAGGAGAAAAGGTTATGATCCTTCCTTATCCTAAGTGTGTTTTGGTCCTGTACATGTGTTGCTTTCAGAGATAGCTGCTTCTGGTGTTACCCAGAAGCTGATTCTCTCCACTGTGTCTCAGGTTTAGCCTCCCGAAGGAGACCTGCCCAGAACATTAAGCCAGGACATAGCTTTTATATGTGTCCTCCTAGATGGGCATAGTCCTCTTTGTCTCATCTGACCCAAAGACGGGATATATTCTTTTTTTTTAATAATGACTTTCCTGTCTTTGGCGTTCAACAAACGCTCATTTTCTAAGGGCTTCGCTTAGTTGGAACAGTCCATATTGTTCTCCTAATTGTACATGCCTCTAGAAAGGAAAGAACAAAGAGGTAGAAAAATCAGGAGTAAAGTCAAAGCAAGGAAACTGAAACAGAGCAGGCCTGACATTCCCTCTAGCATGTAGAGGGGGATCAGAGTCAGTCTGTCCCAGTGAAACCTGTCCTCCAAGTCTTTAAGTATGGTTGCCAACCTAATGTCATTTAGTTGGCAAAAGCAGTCCCGTGTTTTGTACATTGGCATGTATATTTTCTAAGTCCTGGCTGGATTTTTTTTTTTTTAAGAATTTATTTTATTTTATTTTTTTTCTTGTTTCAGAACCTTTGTTTGTTTATTCACTCATTTTTATGGCTGGCTCAGCCCGCCCTGAGGGCAGGACTGGCACAGCATGTGGTGCCGGGGATCGAACCGCGGTCACTCAAGCTGCCCAAGCTTTCCCAAGCAGGCGCCTTAGACCACTGAGCCATCCCGCCAGGCTCCAGTCCTGGCTAGATTTAAAAGTCACATTTTACAGAAGTTTACATAAAGTTCACTAGGAGGTTTACTAATGTTACTCTCTCTAGCACTGTTGTCTAAAGTCAAGCAAGGAATACCAGTACATTTAACCTCTAGTTTATTTATTTATTTATTTATTTTTTTAGCTGAAGTTTTTTATTTCATGATTACTTGTCTTCTGGTTTGTTGAAGCAGTAAGTCAGACAACACTTGCCACAATAATGTCTGTCAAAGTGGCTGGCCATGAAAACTCCTGCACCACATTCATCTGAGGGGCACTCTCGACCAAGACGACTTATTTTGCCATTTTCATCCACCTTATAGTATTTCAGGACAGCCAACTTAACCTTCTTTCTCTTATGTTTATTCTTCTTGGGAGTGGTGTAAGACTTCTTCTTCCTTTTCTTAGCACCACCACGGAGTCTCAACACAAGATGAAGGGTAGACTCCTTTTGAGTGTTGTAATCAGACAAAGTACGTCCATCTTCCAGTTGCTTACCAGCAAAGATGAGCCTTTGCTGATCTGGATGAATTCCTTCCTTATCCTGGATCTTGGCCTTTACATTTTCTATAGTGTCCGAGGGTTCATCCTCGAGCATGATGTTCTTCCCCGTAAGAGTTTTCACGAAAATCTGCATCTTGGCGGCGGTCCCACCACAGATGGCTGATCAGAAAGCTAACCTCTAGTTTAAATGCAACAATATATAAGTATACAACAGTCATAAAATGTCCTATTAGAGAAATACCTTAACCCTATAACATTTCCATCTTTTAACTTAGATTTACCAACAACATTTCGACCAACATTTTAACAAAACCATATAAGAGACAAAACATAAGCAATTGTAAGCAACTTTAACCAAACAACAAAATATGAGCAATTATGAGCAATGGGCAAAGACATCAACACGTAAAGCATAAAATTTGTTACCTAAGCAAGTCCCAATTCAGAATTTATGAAAGAGAAGCAAACTCATACCTTCATCCAATGATCTCGGTGGAACCTCCAAATGATGCATGAAGAAAATACTGATCTGGGGTGGATAACCTCCAATAGGGAGCCTCCAAATGATACAGGGAAAACTGATCACCAACCTGAAAAGTACCTGGGATGAATTTGTGTTCTCTTAAACTGAAGAATGAATTTTAGGAACAAACAGAGGTAATGAGCAGAACATATTTATTGAGGGAAAGAAAGCTCCTGTCCAAGAGAGGGAGAGGAGGGGCGTCCCAAGTGGGTGTACCTCAGGAAGCTGTCTCTTCCAGGGACTTTTGCCGAGGAGAAGACATGGGAACTCGCTTAGGTGGGTATGAGGTGGTACAAAGACTATGGCCAGCCAATGAGATTACAAGCACCATTGCTCAGGTAGCATTAATTAAAATTGGCATCCAATGGGAAAGCAAGTCACGTAGCAAGTGGGTCTTTCCAGGGTCTTTCAAGGTGATTGATACCTATTTAGAGTATCAATCCCTGATGCCCATCCCTAGGGAAGTATGTAGCTGTACTTATTTATTCTTTTGTTTGTTTGCAGAACCTGGGACTGAACTCAGTGTGTTTGTTTAGTCTTGTCTTGAGATCTGACCTGTGGTGGAGGAGTGTCTGTCTCTAGTTGTAAAGTCACCTTGTCTTCCAAGTCATCCTTGAGGGCCTGGCCCTATCTAACTGCCTACAATGTTTCTAGCTAATTCAGCAGCCTACAACATGGTATCCAGGTAACATGGTTACATGCGGGTAGGAATGTTTGGAAGGACTTTGTAACTTGGACCAGTTACTTCCTGGAAGTCTCAGTCTGTACAATCAGACTAAGAACCATTTTCCTAAACAAGGACTTTAGGCAGTTTTTCAGGTTAGCTCCGTGGTCAAAGTGTCTGCGCAGGGGACCGTCAGCTACAGAGAACAGCCAGGCCGTTTGATCCCCACACCTACCCTTAAGGCAGCCTAAGCCAGCAAAACAAAACAAAAAACTTTTAAATAAGGACTTTACAAGACAAATTTGAAGTTCAAGGTAATTCATGTCAAAGGGGTGTGGAAACTAGAAAGTTGTGAAAGTTTTATGAGGGTATAAAATCACCATGTGTTCCTCATCTTCTGCCACTTTCTCCCACCTCCCCTTTAATAAGAATTGTTTTGGCTGGGTGTGGTGTCGCACCCCTGCAGTCCCAGCACTGGGGAGGCTAAGCCTGGTGGATTGCTGAGTTAGAGGCCAGCCTGAGCTGCAGTGTGAGCTCAAGGTCAGCCTGAAGTACATAGCAGAGCCTATCCAAAACAACAACAATAAAAAAGAAAACCCCAAAACTTCCAAAATGAAAAATACATAAATGGGCTGGGGATATAGCTTAATGCAAAAAATGGTCCAATTCCTACTACTGCAAAAAACAAAAATAAAAAGAAAAATGTGGCCTTCAAGGCTCCATTAGGCTGGGGCCTAAACTTCCTTCAGGAATATTTGTGAACCCTAAACTTGACCCCCCTCCACCCTCCAGAGCACACTGTGACTTTCACCCCCATCTGTCTAATTCTTTTCTTTTAACAGAGATTGAACACAGGACCTTGCCCTTGCCAGGAACTTACACCACTAAGCTATCTCTCCGGCCCTGAGCCTTGATTGTTTACTTTTAAAATGTTTGTTATTCTGGATATAAATTCACATATTATACTGTATATTTCTTCTTGAACAGAAGCAGTGTTTTACTTGTGTTCTTCACGCTGATAAGGGAATGTTGTCCTCCCTGTAAGAACTCAGCGGCAGAGTCCTGGCCCTACTGTACCTGACAGCAGGAGTCTGAACTGTGTGCAAACTGGGGTTTCTCTGTGTTTTATTTTTGTTGTAATAAGCTGACTTACATAAATACAAGACTTTATATTTGTCTAACAGGCGCTCATGCCACTGAGCTATCTCCCTGGCCACTGTGTGTGTTTAAACCATGAAAATAATGTCAAAGATAAATATTGTTGAGTTCAATCCCCAGTACCACACACACACACACACACACACATACACACACACAAATTTAGCTGAAAAATTAATGTTGTTTAAAAGGGCTTGGGGTGAAGTTTAATGCAAAATCCTTGGGTACTGCAGTACATAAACAAAGAGTCAAACCCACAAAAAGAAACTTAAATGGTATTTGAATGTCTATTTGTATCTGCAAAGTTGTATTTATTTGTCATAAATATAACTCTTCATTGACACATCCTTTTTGTTATTTATTTATTCATTTATTTATTCTATATTTTAGGGAAGGGTCTGCCGGGTGTTCAGTGTCTCACTCCTAGACTGGACTCAGTGATCTGCCTGTTTTCAGCCTCCTGCTGTTTAATGCAGCAGGCCAGCCCAGCAGGCCCAGGGTTTGAACCACTAGCCCCTGCATCTGCTTGCTGGCACTTTAATCTGCTGAGCTATTTGTTTTTTTCTTTTTTAACAGGGTCTCAATATGTATTTCAGGCTGACTTCAACTCTATGTGTAGCCCAGGCTTATTTCAATCTCTCAGGGAGATTTCCTGCCTCAGCCTCTAGAGTATTGAGATTACAGGTGTGTAAACCACCCCTCCAGTATATTTTTGCATAAATCAGTGTAAAATAAATAATGGAAAAATCTGTAACGATAGGTTATATTCATTGATAGTTTTTTTTTTTTTTTTTTTTTTTTTTTTTTTTTTTTTTTTTTTTTTTTTTTTTTTTTTTTTTTTTTTTTGGCTTTTTGAGACAGGGTCTCACTGTGCAGTTTAGGATGTCTTTGAGCTCACTTTTGTAGCCCAGGCTAGTCTCGAACTCGCAGTGATCCTCCTGCCTCAGCCTCCCAAGTGCTGGGATTACAGGCGTGAGCCACCATGCCCGGCTCATTGATAGTTTTATATTCTGTCATTTAGCTGGCATTTCAGAATATTTTTATTTTTATTTATTTATTTTTTTTTTGCCTTTTTGAGGCAGGATCTCCCTATGCAGCTCAGGCTGGCCCTGAACTCAATTTTGTAGCCCAGGCTGTTCTCAAACTCATACCGATCCTCCCGTCTCAGCCTCCCAAGTGCTGGGACTACAGGTGCACACCACCACACCTGGCCAGAATATTTTTAAAATAGTAAAAGAAGGTGGGTGTGGTGGCACACACCTATAATCCCAGCACTCAGGAGGCTGAGGTGGTAGGACCATTATGAGTTCAAGACCATCCTGGGCTGCAAAGAAGCTGAAAGCCAGCCTGAACCGCAATAGTGAGACCCTATCTCATAAAGACAAAAAAATGAAAGTTACTAGGGGCTGGGGATATAGCTCCATGGCATAAGTGTTTGCCTGGCAAGTGCAAAGTAGTGAGTTCAAACTCTGGTCTAGAAAGAAAGAAAGAAAGAAAGAAAGAAAGAAAGAAAGAAAGAAAGAAAGAAAGAAAGAAGGAAAGAAAAGAAAGAGGGTCTAGGGAGATGGCTCAGTAGAATAAGCGCTTGCCTGGCAAGCACAAGGACCTGAGTTCAATCCCTGGTTCTGCCGAAAAAGAAAGTTACTTTTGTGAAGTTCAGGAAGAAAATAATAAAAGACCTAGCATCCTTTTAGCTGTACTCTGTGAAAGAATACTCCTGGTTGATATGAGATGACCTCTTTGGGACAAATTTCATCAAACTACTTCAAGAGTTTTTCAGAAGAATAAGTGTAATGGGGCTGGGGAGATAGCTCCGAGGCACAAGTGCCTGCTGGGCAAGTGCGAGGTCGTGAGTTTGAACCCTGGTCCCACAAAAAAAGAAAAAAAAAAAAAAAAAAAAGAATAAGTGTAATATGGGAAAGTGGGTGATCTCAAATAAACATATCTCCAATGATTTCCTTTTTCCTGTTGTTTCCTCTGAAAGCCATAAATTCAACTATTATGAAAGCTCTGACATCTGTCAAACTTTGGTCTACTAAAGTGACAATTTCAGAGCTGGTGAGATGGCTCAGTGGACTAAGTGCCTGCTTAGGCAAGCCCAGGGACTGGGGTTCAATCCCTGGCACCACATCACACACTGGCCCCACCCCCGAACATGCTGAGCTGTGCACCAAGACCAGTTATGGTGGTGCACACCCGTAATCCCAGCACTGCCAGGCTGAAAATGGGACGATCTGTAGGAGTCTGAGCTGTGTACTGAGACCCTGTACTGAGTACATAAAAAAGTGACAATTTCAAATGGTTCAATGTAAAGTCTAACAATAGGAATGAATGCTTACTGAGTACATTTATAGTCAGTATTCTAAGTACTTGACATTTAATATTTCTTCTTTTTAATGTATTAAGTGCAGGGTTTACAGGGTCTCACTTCACAAACTGATCTCATAGTGATCCTCCTGTTTTCAGCCTCCCAAGCACAGTCTCAGTTGTCTCAGTGCACCCTAGGGGTAAGGCTGGCATGGCAGGCCCGGGGATTGAACCCCGGTCCCTGCATCTGCCTGCAGACATTTTAATCTGCTGAGCTATCTGGCCAGCCTCTTCATTTAATATTTCAGTAGCTGGGAAGTGGTCACAGATGCTTATAATCTCAATACTTGGAGAGTTGGAGGATCTCTGAGACTCAGCCTGACCTACATAGGTTAGTTCAAAGCCAGCCTGAGCTACATAGTAAGACCCTGTCTTGACAAAATGGGGTGAGGGGGAGAACAAAAACTCTCAACAACCCTATGAGATAGGTACTATCAGTCCTGTTTTAGACTTAGGAGACAGTGCTACTAATGGATGATTTAATGAACATGGCTGAGCATCTACAAAGGTGTAACATGAGCTTGTTGAACAAATCACAAACGTGTGAGAGAGAGAGAGACAGAGACACAGAGACACAGAGAGAGAGAGAGGACTCCATGACATACACATAGAGTTTTAGGTATACAGGGGAGTCACAAATCTGAGCCCAGCCTGGGCAATATAGCAATATTATCTCAAAACAAAAAATACAAAGGGCTGTGGCTGAGTTCAGAGGTAAAGCCCTGGGTTCCAGGGTTCCAGATTCCTTCCTCAGTTACACATACACACACACACACACACACACACACACACACACACACACACGCACTCACACACACAACTATTTTAAGTATTACAATTAATACTGCAGTTGCATTTTTTATATCACTCTCATCGATGGTAACAGTTCAGTGGAGGAGATCACAGGATGACCATAGCCCACCCAGCTTCTCTCCGTCCTGCACCCTGAACGAGGCCTCTCCTGCTATGTCCTATGTTAGAAGCTAGGTGTCCTCCCAGACCTGTGTCCACCGAGAGCACAGTGGAGCCTGGGTGTGGTGCCTGATTTTGAGAGCCTTATGGATGGCGTGGAAACAAATTATAATTTTTTTTTCAAAGGCCAGGCTTTTGCTATGCTGTTCACACTGGCATCTAACTACAGAGCTCAAGAAATTGTCCTGCTTCTGCCTCCCATTTGGACCTATAGGTGCACACAATGAGTGTGTCAGGACCAGGAGTATAATGGAAGATGTGTTTGATTTGTGCTGTTTTGGGTGATCCTGAGATTCTGTTGAGGATGGGGGAGGTGTTTGCCAGGGGCTGGCTGGGTTCGTCCAGAAGTTGGGCTTATCCTAAGGAGAAAGACCCGAGCGGTGCTAGCGGGGAATGGTTTGCATTTTAGAAAATCCTCACTGTGACCTGAGGAATGGATTAGAAGCAGAGTCGCAGATCAATCTGGAGGTGTTTGCTGTAATCCCTTTGAGGGGAGATTAGGGTCCAGACTAGAGCTAGAATTTGAGGGTCCTGAATGCTGTGCCTATGCTGAGTCCCTCATGGCCCTGTTGGCGAAGCCTGGTGAGTCAGGCACAGGGAGTCCTAGAGCCTCCCAGACCGACAGAACCAGAACCTGCATTTCTAAATGGCTCTGCTGTCAGCGTCTGGCCCTGTAAGGAAGCTGTGAGGGCACTGCTCAAATTACCCTTTATTTTTCCCTGTCTTTCTTTCCTATTCTTTGTGAGATAGAGTTTTAATTTTTAAAACATTTATACTAGTACCTGTTGTTCTAATGCTAATGTTCCCATGGTGAGCTGGTACCTGTGCCTTACACACGTGAGGCAGGGTCTGACCACACAGGCCAGCCTGGCCTAGAGCTCTCCTGGCCTCTGAGCAGCTGGGGTTCCTGCCCCACGCCGCTGCAACTGCTCTGCATGTGCTTTCTGGATCCACAGGCCTGGCTGCGCAGGCACGGGGTTAAAGCCCACATCACATCAGGAATGCAGCGTGGCATCCCAAGACCTGGAAAGGAAGGGGAAAGGAGGCCTGCACCGAGCAAGGCCACCCAGGTGACATGCAGAGGCAGGCGGGGGCAGCAAGGAGCAAATGGGACGACTACCTGCTTCCCATGGGTGGGGCGGGGGGAGACACACACTGAAGGGGATTTGCAAAACTCAGCAGGATAATGACTGCACAGTGTGTGCCGGAAACAATTCTTGGGACTTGTGTTCAGGTGGCCATGAGAGAATAGGACAGAATGAACCAGGACTCTGAGAAGCCAGAGTCCACACAAGCTGCCGCAGCACCACACCCAGCATCTCCAAGTTTCTGCATCATGCGCTCTGGCCCCTGAGGAGTGGAGCTGTTTAGTTTTATTTTCCCCTTTCTATTTTTATTAGCACATGTTTGTAGGACATGAGGGTTAGTCCCAGTGTGAACTTGGCATGCATACATAATGCATCTGAGTTCGTTTTTTGTCCCTCTCCTGCCCCTTCCCTGTCCCCTGATCTCATTCACCTCTCAGAAAGATCTCCCTGGTCCCTATTATTTATTTTTTACTTTACTCTTTACGTATAGTTTTGTGTTTCTCATATAAAATAAACCATGTCGTATTTATGCTTGTGTGCCTGGTGTTTTTCACTTGGCATTATGGTCTCAAGGTGAATCTGTTTTCCTACACAAGCCAAGTAGCCAAGTTTACCCTTGTTTATGGTGGAGTAGCATGCAAATACTTTAATTTGTGCGTGTGTGTTTTAGTGCAGGCTTTACAGGGTCTCACTACACAGACAGACTCATAGTGATTCTCCTATTTGCAGCCTCCCAAGTACAGGGATTACAGACATGTGCCACCACCTGAAGTTTTAACTGCTGTCTCACTTTACCCCAGGGGGTGGGGCCAGCACGGCAGGCCCGGGATCGAATCCCCAGCTCC
This sequence comes from Myocastor coypus, assembly GCA_004027025.1. Classification (NCBI taxonomy): domain Eukaryota; kingdom Metazoa; phylum Chordata; class Mammalia; order Rodentia; family Myocastoridae; genus Myocastor; species Myocastor coypus. The sequence continues at coordinate 10,427 of PVJA010019038.1, forward strand.
TGCGTCTGCCTAAGCATATGCTTTAATCCACTGAGCTCTCTGGCCAGCCCTCAAAATACATCTTCTATATCTGTTCCAAGGTTTGGTGACTGCGAATTATGCCCCTGTAAACGTGGGTGTGTGTGCAGATCACAGTCCTTGCCTATGTCTCTGTCTCCAACAGCTTTGCCTATTTTACTTTCCAGTAGGTTAAAACTTTGTTTTACTATGTAGGTCTTTGATTCATTTTGATTTTAGTTCAGTACATGGTGAGAGCTATGGGTCTAGATTCAGTGCTTCTGGGGCTAGGGAGATAGTTCTGTGGCACAACTGCCTGCCTGGAAAGTTCAAGGTCGTGAGTTCAAACCCAGGTCCTGCAAAAAATAAATAAATAAAAACAGATTCACTGTTTTGCATGTAGATAGCTTTTCTTAGCGATGTGCAGTTTTTGTTTTTTTTTTTTTTTCAGAATCTAAAATCTTTTTATTAGCCAGGCATGGTGGCACACGCCTGTAATCCCAGCACTTGGAAGGCTGAGGCAGGAGGATCGCTGTGAGTTCGAGACCAGCCTGGGCCACAAAAGTGAGTGCAAGGCCAGTCTGAACTGCATAGTGAGAGCCTGTCTCAAAAAGACAATAAAATAAGCCGGGCGTGGTGGTGGATGCCTGTAATCCCAGCACTCGGGAGGCTGAGGCAGGAGGATTGGTGCGAGTTTGAGACCACCCTGGGCTGCAAAAGTGAGCTCAAGGCCAGCCTCAACTGTGTAGGGAGACCTTGTCTCAAAAAGACAAGAAAAAAAAAAGACAAAAAAATTTTATTAATCGAGTACAACTCTATTAGTTATTGTAGCTTCAAACTTCAAACTTCTGGCCCTTGGAGTGGACGTAGGGTTGGTGCAGCTGTGCCGGGTTCCTTGCCGACATGCCCGCACACCTCTCAGCTCTTGCGTGGACCAGAGAGCAGGACCATGCCTCGGCCCTTGAGGGACTCCAGGGCGAGCTGGCCAGAAGTGAGGATCTTACCCCCAGCCTTGATGATGTGGCTGTGGGCCTGGCTGCTCATGCACTGATCGCAAACCTTCAGCCTGGGCACCTCCGGAATCTGCACATCATCTGTGACAGCCCCCACAGCCACCGCTGTCTTATTTTCCAGGCCGGGAAGCTTCATCTTCCAGATCATCCAGGAAAGGGAGGGAGGTGGCGGGTTGGTGCGACTCATGAACAATCTCTTCAGCACAACTTGGTCGAAGGTGGAATTTGTCTGTCGAGCCAGGAACCTGTACAGCTTGACCAACAGCCTCCAGTAGGTGTCCTGGCTCTTGGGCTCCTTGCACTGGACCTTTCCGTCCTTGTTGTGACGAATGTCAACTCCCATGATGGTGACTCCTCTTCAGTCAAACCTGGAAAGAAAGGGCATGGCCTCGATGTGCAGTTTTTGTTTTGTTTTTGTTTGTTTGTTTGTTTGTTTTTGAGGCCGGGTCTCACTATACAGTTCCGGCCGGCCCTGAGCTCACTTTTGTAGACCAGGCTGGTCTTGAACTTTCACCAGTCCTCCTGCCTCAGCCTCCCAAGCGCTGGGATTAGAGGCGTGCACCACCCACGCCCTCGATGTGCAGTTTTAATTCCTTTTCTCTGTAATGATGAGTGAACTTGAATATCATGTATATGGGCCATCTTTTTTTTTTTTTCTTTGAGGGACCAGGGTTCAAACTCATGACCTTGAACTTGCCAGGCAGGCATTTGTGCCATGGAGCTATCTCCCCAGCCCCTTGGGCCATCTATTTGGGGGGAGTAGAGTTGTTGCCTTGGTTTGGTTTGGGTATTTTGAGACAGGGTCTTGCTGAGTGACCCAGGCTAGGCTCCATGCTCCTGCCTCAGCCTTCTGCGTGCTGGCTTCATTTATTGTTTGATGTGGTATTTGATGTTTCTATTATAAAAAGTCATGTATTGCTGGGGAGATAGCTCAGTGTCTAAGCACCTGCCTGGCCAGCAGAAGGACCCTTGTTTGATTCCTGCTACTACATGCTGTGCTGGCCACTGAAACTGGATGTGGTAGCACATGCCTGTAATTCCAGCACCTGGGAGTCTGAGAGAAGATGACCACTATGAGTCCAGATTGTGCAGCAAGACCCTGTACCAAATAAATAAATAAATAGATAGATCTTTAAAAAAAAGGGGGGGGGAGTCACATATTTTTCCAAAATCATAGTTATCCTTACAGTGCATTATTTCACTTGAATTTCTTTTTCTTTTTTGTTTCTTTTTTTAAATTTTACTTATTTATTTATTTTTTCTTGTTTCAGAACCTTTGTTTATTCACTCATTTTTATGGCTGGGTCATCCTGCCCTGAGGGCAGGGCTGGCGCAGCATGTGGTGCTTGAGATCGAACCGCGGTCCCTGAAGCCGCCCAAGCTTTCCCAAGCAGGTGCTTTAGACCACTGAGCCATCCACCGGGCCCCTTCACTTGAATTTCAAATGCTGAGCTAGCCTTATATTCCTGGGATAAACCTTAGCTAGCTGTGATGATTGCGAATTCATTGAGAATTTTCACATCTATTTGCCTCTGTATGAGGCATACTGGTCTATTCTGCCTCCTCCCAACTGCCCACTGAGGACTGAGCCCAGAGCCTTCACACTGAACTATCTCCCAGTCCTTTTTTAAATTCTTAGACAGCATTTATCCCTGCTGGCCTTGAACTTAGTGACCTTCCTGCCTCAGCCTCTCCGCTTGCTGAGATTTCAGGTGAGTACTGCCACGCTCATATAGCATGTGTCTTTTTGTAAGGTCTTTGGTTTGGAAATCAATTGATGCTGGCCTTGCAAAGTGAGTTGGAAAGTGTCCCCGCTGGTCTCCTTTCCCACTCATGGTGGGAACCAGATGTAAGGCCCTGTGTACTCCCTCCTTATATTCTGCAAGATTTTAGTATGATTTTCTTTGTTTACCCTCAATTTTGGCAGAATTTGCCAGCAAGGACATTTGAGCCTGCAGGTTTCACTTCTGGGTAAATTTTAACTATAAGGAGTCACAATTTCTCATTCAATCCAGCTATCCTCCTGCTGGGAATTTTCCCAGAAGAACTGAAAACATCATACCATAGTGATATCTGTGCACCTATGTTTATAGTAGCCCAATTTGTGATAACCAAATCTTGGAAACAACCAAAATCTCCATCATCTGAAGAATGGTTGAAAAAGATGTGGTACTTTTGTGCAATGGAATATTACTCAACTATAAAGAATGATAAACTGGAAGACTTCATGTATAAATGGATGTATATTGAACATATACTCATAAATGAAATAAACCAGACCTACATGTGTAAATATCATACAGTCTCCTTAGTGTATGAACTCTAAAGAAGAAATAAAAATGGAAGGGCATAACACAGATGAATGCAAATCAAACACTTCTGGATTAAACAACGAAATGACTGGAAGCAGAAAAGAGAGGAAGTATAGCAGGAGCAAAAACATGCACTTATGTACACAGGATGAATCAGATATTGGTCCTAAGAACCTTCAAAAGGTTTTTCACATTGATGATAGCAACGTGCAACACTAAAACTATGCTTGGAATGCCTATCATTCTGGTCTTTTAGATGTGTACTGCTTCTAATGTAAACTTAGTTACTGCTATACTCTTTCTCAAGTAGGTGGTTGGTTAACAAAAAAAAAAAAAAAGAATATTAACTGAGAGTAAGAGACTAGGCAAAATGCCATAGGCTTGACAGGCTACAATTCTGTACATCCTTGGATTTCTAAATGTCTGTGTAAAAATATGTAACTGCCTTTATCATGTTCTATAGAGATTTTAGTAGAATATCAATGATTGATGGAAAATACCTATTTCAAGCTAAGTCTAAGATGTTTGATATTCAGAAAGACAATGATGTTAAGCTCAATTACCTATGTTATATAAGTACTGCGCGCTAACCGATTGTGCCACTGGAGCTCCAATTACCTACGTTATAGAGCAGCAGTTCTCAACCTGTGGGTTGCAACCCCGGCGGGGTTCAAATGACCAAAACACAGGGGTTGTCTAAAGCCATCGGAAAATACACATTTAAACCCATGCTATGCCATGGTGAAATGTTATTTATTGGAATTAGTAATTTGAAGTAGCCACCAAAATTATTTTTTTGGTTTGGGGTCACCACAACATGAGGAACTGTATTGCGGGGTTAAGGCATTACAAAGGTTGAGAACCACTGTTACAGAGTAATAGTATCATGAAGCTTCTCTGCTGGAGGGTTGGGAATGTAAGTTAATAGACCAAAAATTGGAGAAAAAAACAGGCTACGATGATAGCCAACATTTTGGCTTTAGCCCTTCAAGGTCAGTGAGGACTCAGGACATAAGAGAACCTGTGCTGTAACATCCTATAACTCAGAGGTTTCCCAGATTTTCTGGTCAAGGAGATTGTGGGATCTCAGAGGAAAAGGATAAATGAACTATAGTGTGTCTAGGGAGAGTCACCTAGAGAAAAAATATTCTCTCAGGCTTTCAAAGAAAGCAAACTGGTCAAGCAATGGCCGTGACTCATCCCAATGGCTGACACAACAGTTCTACAAAGCACTGTACATGGTTCCAAAGTTAATCCTGAAGGGATTTGGCCTTGGAAGCTACAAAAGATGAATGTTTTGTTACACAGGTCTTGCTTTAACTTTCCCTTGATCACCCAGTGGAAAAGCTTAATTACAAGGCATAAAATGCAGAGCTAGATTAGTATGATGAGCTGTAAGAGGCTTGAATCAACAGCCTTCAACATTGCCAGTTTCACCAGTAACCCAATGCAATTATGGAACATTGGACTATGTATACAGCTACTTCCTCTCAGCTCAAAGGGAAGAAATTTTTTCTTTTTTTCTTTCCTTACCAATATTGATGAGAAAATTTATCATGTCTACACTCTATGCTCTGTATAATTACTATGAGGACAACAATATGCAATGTGTCAATTATTGTGAATGTACTACTAATGTGTTTTGAAACTATCATATTGTTATTTTTTATTTATTTACTTATTTATTTATTTTTGGCTTTTTGAGACAGGGTCTTGCTATGCAGTTCAGGCTGGCCTTGAGCTCACTTTTGTAGCCCAGGCTGGTCTCGAACTCACAGCGATCCTCCTGCCTCAGCCTCCAAGTGCTGGGATTACAGGGGTGCGCCACCACACCTGGCATTGTTTTTTTATTAAAAGTAATAAAAAAGAGTCACAATTAGTAAAACTCATCAATTTATTTTTTCTTCATTAAGTTTTGCTAGTTCGTATCTTTTAAGGAATTTCTCCGTTTCATCTAAATTGTCAAATATATGCCTATAGAGTTGTTCCTACTAGTCCGTTGGCATCTTTGCAATATCTACAGGACTGTATGCTGTTCCTTTTCTCTTTTGGTATTTATTATTTCTTTCCTCCTCTTTTTCCTGTGCTCAGTTTGGCTAGGTGTTTATCAACTTTATTAATTTTTTTTCTTAAGAAAAATACTTCGATTACATTTCCATTTTTAATTTCATTGCTTTCTGCTTTTCATTTTGTTCATTCTGCTTGCTTTAGGTCGTTTCCTCTTCTTTTTATTTATTTGGGAGGACAGGGTTCTATTTGTTTGGTGGCAGTGGGGATTAAACCCAGGGCCTTGCACATGCTATGCAAGCACTCCACCTCTGAGCAGTTCCCAGCCCTTGTTCTGTTGATTGTGTCATATCCAGTAATCCATTGCCAAACTCAAGACCATAAAGGTTTTAACCATGTGTTTTCTTGAAATAACTTTGTGGGTTTAGTTATTTTATTTTGGTCTTTGATCCACGGGGTATTATTTTCTATTTAAGGTAAAGATGCAGTTTCCTTCTCTTCCTATGACTGTGTATTATTTAGTCACCACCTCTTTAGATGACTGTTTCCTTAAGTGAGTGGTCTTGATGACAACATTAGGGATCTCCAGAGAAACAGTGGAACAAACACAGACACATGCACACACAGAAGTTTACTTTCTGTGGTTTTGGTTATCCATGTTCCCAAATGCAGGACATTTCAGAAGAAAGTCCTAAGTTTAAAAAGTTTCCTGATGTTCTAAGCAGCACAGTAAAATCTTGCATTGCTCTGCTTGTCGCCTGGATGTGAGCTGCCTTTCTGCTCAGTGTGGCCACAGCGGTGTGCACGATCCATCCATTAAGACACTTAGTAGGTGTCTTGGATATCCAGTTGGCTGTCAGGCAGAGCTTGTGTTCAGGTAACCCTTACTTTAATTGATAGGGTCCTAGAATGAAAAAACAGTCATGCTGACAATTTAAGTATCCCAAGAGAAGATGTAAGTGCTTCTGTTAAGTGAAAAAGTAGAAGTTTTCAACTTAACCTTTAAAAAAAAAATAGCAGGCTGAATTTGCTTCTGTCACCCTGTAAAAAAAGGGGAAAAAAAAATCACACACCAGTTTTACGATCCCATGGTAAAATGTAGGCATTGCCACCACAGTGACAAGTGTCATTGTCACCTCTCAAAATGAAAAAGGCATTAAGACACAGGGTTCAGGAGCTGCTGGTGGCTGTGGATCATGTTTCCTGTAAAAGAGGGGAGACGGCTGTATCCCGTTGGAGTGAAGTGTGCTCTCTTCTAGGTCACACTTTGCATCTTACCTTCAGGGGTCTGCTGGGACTTGTGCCAGCTTAGGGTTTAGAAGCCAAGCTGGATGACATCATCAGTTGTTGTAATGTGCTATGTCGGTGCCGAAAGAAATGATGAGAAGCCCGATGAAGTTAGCTCAGAGGACTCATCGAGATTCCCTCCCCAGTGAGCAAAGAACCTCTGAAACAACCCAGCTTTATTGAGGATAGTCAGCGTGATCTCATGCACAATCGCCCCAGCAAAGGAGAACGGTGTGCTGAGGCACTAATGTGACCACGGTCTCATTAAAGTAAAGGAGGGCCACATGTTTAGTCACCAGCACAACCAAGCCCTCCATCAGCTTCCATCCTAGGGTTCACTCAGGGGTCAAACAATAGCATTTCAAGAAAGGGAGAAAGCAACAAATAGAGAACCCACAGGTGGCTGCACTACCGCAGCTGCCTCTGGGCCCCCGTCCATCACACTCTGCCTTTTGAAATGCCCATCAGGCTACAATCAGTGTCTTGCATGACAGCTCCTTCAAGAGGCCACTAGAGTTTCTCAGGCAAAGCAAGGATTATCTTCTCCAACAGGAAATACCACAGATGGAGTTTCTTAAACAACAAAGATATATTTCCTTACAGTCAGTTTAGAGGCCAGAAGTCCAGAATCAGAGTGATTCTCTGTTGTATCCAGGAGCGTGACCGCCTCTCTGCTCAGCTTTTGCTCGGTGTGTGGCTGAAATCCTCTCGAAGTATGTCCAGCCAGTTCAGAAGACCTGCTTCAGACTTACATGCTTGCCCCAGCCATGACGGCGTCATCCCAGAGCTGCCTCTCCTCGGTGCTTGCCTCAGGACAATTCAGAGTATTGGCTTACTGGCCAGCAGCAGAGGCCCAACTCTGCAGATCATTTTAAGAAGGGCTATGACCGGCTGTCTCTGTGCTCTAATTCATGGATCTGTGTGATGTGCTCAGGCCCACTTAGTCCAGGCTCAGCGTGCAAGGCCACCACCTGGTACATGAAGTGAGCTGGGACACATTTGGAATCTTCTTTGCTAACTACCCATACCTAAGAAGCACCCTGACAGATATAGTGTTGAGAGACATCTTTACGGAAAGCTGTCCCGTTTCCGGCTATGCTGAGCTATGCTGTGATGATGGAAGAAACAGGCGTTAGGCCGAGCCAGTGGAGCAGGCCCAGGAGCCACAGGGCGTGGCCCTCTGGGCAGGGAGGGAGGCTTGCCCTGGTGTCAGCCCCGTGAGTCACAAGCTTGAAGCCAGGGCAAGAAGCTGGAAGCTCAGTAGCTCCAGGGAAGGCATGTAGCTCCTACAGACAACAGTCTCCCCACCCCGCTGTGCCCTTTCAATAAGCAAGGAGAAAGAGCACTGCTGTCCCCTCCTCTTCCTTCGTGACTATCAGCTGCATAGAGTGCTGGCTATATGTGCAGGACACAGTGGGATCGTCTGCACCTTCCCCTTCCCTCTCCCCCCCGGCCTTCTGCTTCTCTAACAGTCTCCCTTCTACTTGCGTACTCTGCCATCCAAGATTCCATGTGGCAGAGAACATGCAACTTGGTAAGTCTGGTGTATCTCGCCTAACAGGATGATCCCTAGTTCCATCTATTTTCCTGCAAAAAACGTGAGTTTATTCTTCTTTATGGCTGAATAATACTCCAATGTGAATACATATGCATATTATATGTATTATATATTACATGCATTATATATGGATATATATGCATATATATTAATTTATCTAGTTATCCACTGAGGAGAATCATAGTTCACATTGTGAACTGAGTCCCAGTGAACATATGGGTAAACAGGCATGCTGATGTTTAAATGTTTAATTCTTTTTTTGGAACTGGGGATTGAACTCAGGCCTTTGCACTTGCCAGGCAAGTGGTTATTCTAATGAGCTATCTCCCCAGCCACTGATGTTTAATTCTTTTAAGCATATTGCAAGGAGTAGTATAATCAAATCAAATGGTAGTTCTATTTTCAGTTTTTTGAAGAAGAACCTCCCTGCAGATTAACCTTAATGATGGTCTTTTCCTCACAGATGAACAGCAGCCTTACTAAACTAAGGCCACACCTTCATAACCACACTGAACATTGTCTCCACAAGCCAGTACAGTGATGCACACCTCTAACCCCAGCACTCAGGGGACTGAGGCAGGAGGATGCCTGCAAACATGAGGCCAGCCTGGGCTTCATAGTGAGTTCAGGGCTACGTTGGACTATGTAATAAAGCCCTGGCTCCAAACAAATACACACAAACATTAAGTACCTTCCTAACAACTCTAGCTATAAATGCAGTAGAATGGTGCCTTGGCTCAGTTTGTAGTAATTATAACTTAATTATTTCCATAGTTCTCATTGCAAATTAAATTGGATGAGAAACAAATTTTCCCACAAGGTCAACGCTGAATTTACCCATCAAATTTGCTTCCATTCTCAGCCAATTCAGTTTGCTGCCATAACTGAGGTGAGAATTAAGTTTGTGAACTGAGCCAGGTACTACTATAACCACCTGGGGAGTAGGCCATTAACACATAAGATTTGGGTAGGCGCAATTCTGAGTGTAATACAATCTAGGCCTTCCCGGTAGAAGCACTGCAAGGGTGAGGAATCCATTTACATTGTAAATTCAGCCAGTCTAGATTTGGTTTTTAGTAATTATCTCAGCTTCGCATGTATAGAGGATGAAGATCTCTCAACACATGTTGAAGCATTCCATTCATTTGTGTAGTGCTTGAGTTGAAAACTAGAATACCTGAATTTATCTTTGCTCTTGCTATTTGGCCCAGTAAAATTAGAGCAACTAGCCAAACTGATTGTTGTCAGTTTGACAAAAATGTTCAAAGGTGCAACACGTGGGATCACAAAGAACCTTACCTCTGAGAAGTATTTGATTAGAGCTGGGTGTGGTGGTACATCCTTGAAATCTTAGCACTTGGGAGGCTGAGGCAGGAGCATCACTGTGAGGTTGAGGCCAGCTTGAGCTACATAGCAAGACCCTTTGTCAAAAAAAAAAAAAAAAAAACCTCATTGAAAAGTATTTAATTAGAAGTAGCTGGCTGACCATGGTGGTGCACACCTGTAATCCTAGCACTTGGAAGGCTGAGGCAGGAGGATCAAAGCCAGCCTGAGCTGCATAGTAAGACCCTGCCTCAAAAAGACCAAAAGAAGTAGCTAATGGTAGTATTGCATGTATCTTCATTATGTATTATGCCATGGACTATCTGTGCACTATCTACCTCTTGAAAATCATTGAAGTCACTTAAATGAATCATTTAAGTTAAATCATTAAAGTTATCTAAATTCATCAGTACCTCCATTTCCACAAATTTCAGAACCAATTCAAAAAATTCATTAAGATTCTGTTCTCTAGAAACAGTCTTGGTACCAAAATCTGCAGTTGTCTGCTGGAACGGCCATAGCAAACTGTTGGGGCCCCAAGCAACAGAAATGTGTTTTTTCCGGTTTGGAGACTGAAATCTGAGGGAGAGCTCTGAGGATGGCTTGATTCTTCTGAGACTTCTCTTCTTGGCTTCATATAACTGAAGGAAATTGTCTTCTCCCAGAACATTCACACGGTTCCCCCAGAGTGCTGATTTTCTCTTCTCGTGAGGATGCTGTTCATACTGGATTAGGACCCCAGCTGCCACCAAATACAGTTGCATTCTGAGGGTTCAGATTTCTTTTTTTGTTTATCATTTATTTATTTATTTATTTATTTATTTATTTATTTATTTTTATTTACTTATTTATTTACTTTTGGTCTTTTTTTGAGACAGGGTCTCACTGTGCAGTTCAGGCTGGCTTTGAACTCACTTCTGTAGCCCAGGCTGGTCTTGAACTCACATTGATCCTCCTGCCTCAGCCTCCCAAATGCTGGGATCGGATTGCAGGTGTGAGCAACCACACCCAGCTCTCAGGGTTCACATTTCAACATAGGAATTTTGTGTTCACACAAAGCCCCCTTGCAGCATCGCTGTTGGATATTAGCTGATGATAGATACAAAGTTTAAATTCTGAAGCTTCAGCTCTTTTTTTTTTTTTTTTTTTTTTTTTTTTTTTTTTTTTTTTTTTTCTTTTTTGTCTTTTTGAGACGGGGTCTTGCTATGCAATTCAGGCTGGCCTTGAGCTCGCTTTTGTAGCCTAGGCTGGTCTTGAACTTGGACCAATCTTCCTGCCTCAGCCTCCCAAGTGCTGGGATTACAGGTGTGCGCCACCACGCCCAGCTTTCAGCTCTATTCTTTATCAGCTGATCTGTCTATATGCCAGGATCAAGCATAACATCTTGATTATTATTGCTTTGTATTTGCCCATTCTATTTATTTATTTATTTATTTCAGTGTTGGGGATCTAACCTTGGACATTGCATGTGCTAGGCAAGCGCTTTACTAAAGCAATACAACCCTACCCTGTTCTTTGCTTTGTATGTAGAAGCACATCTTGTACCCAGAGAGAATTCAGTTGTGCCTTGGGCACATCCATTGTCAGTTTCTGAGAGGCAGAGACCCTATCTGTAGCCATCAAAAATGTCTCTGCACACAACCTTTTTTTTTTTTTTTTTGGCACACAACCTTCTAGACCTACTAGCTTTTTAGAAATCTTGCTGTTAGAAGGCTTTCACAGGCTCCAAGATGGCAAAAAGAGCTTTATAAGTGCTAGATTTTATTCTTTATATATGTGCTATTATAGATGGGATAGTTTTTCATTTCATTTTTCAATCATTCATTACAAGTGCATAGAAATAATAATTGGGTTCTGTATGTTGTTCGTGTGTGTGTGTATGTGTGACACAGTCTCACCTGGCTGGCCTCAAACTCAGTTTCCCCAATTTTGGGACTGCTGGCATGCACCACCATACTCAGCTCTTATATATTGATCTTGCTGACCCTATTTATTAGTTGTAATAGTTTGTCTTAGTTACTTTTCTCTTGTTGCTGGGACAAATACCCAACAGCCAAAATGAAGGAAGGAAAGGTTTATTTAGCTCATAGTTCCTGGAGGTTTCAGTCCATATTTGGCTGGTCCAAGGCAGAGTGGCACATGGCAGAGAGCAGCAGTTCATGGCAGCGGAACAGCAACAGTGGCAACAGAGGCAACGGAATAACCAAGGGAGCAGAGAGCAACAGCAACCAATGAGGGCAGCAGAGCAACAGCGCTAGTCTGTCTCTCTGTCTCTCTTTAAATTACATCAGGCTCTCTGCCTTAGCCTATCCACCTCAGGCCACACCTATAATTCCCAGCAGCACTCAGACCATAATCTCATCAGTACTAAAACACATAATCCCAGTGGGTCATGGATCAAGTCTCAAACTCTAGAAGTCCCTGCCCCATGATTGCATGAGGCTTTTGAGGGACAACTAGACATAAACCATAACAGTTCTACATGGATTCCTTAGGAGTTTTCATATGCCCACCATGTCATCTACAAATGGTTCTACTTGTTTCTTTTCTTTTTTTTTTCTTTTTATTTTTTTATTTGGTTCTACTTGTTTCTAATTGGGTGTTGAGACTCATTGGTCAGATCTTTAATACAGTGTTGAAGCTCCAAACCAAGTGCAGGCAACTTAGACCCTGCCTCAAAATACAAAATGAAGAGGGCTGCAGATGTAGCTGCACAGATACTGTTGGAAGCAGCAAGAGGCTAGGAAATTGATTAAATGTGTGTAGGTGGGACTGGGCCTCAGTGCCTAAAGCAAATAAGCTACCTTAGTCCTCAGATAAATATTCTGTTTGCAAGGTCAGCTATTAGTCGCTAGGTAACCTTGTGTCATGTGTTACAAACTTTGCAAAAGTGTAAATACAGGATCATTTTGTTGTGCCTTGTGTTAGTCATGCCCATCAAGTGGACCAGCCACCACCTAGCCCAGCTTTTGTCTTCTTGCCTACCTTTCTCATTCCTGCCCCAGTGTCTTCCTGGGTAGAACCGAGTCCTACGGGTCCCTACAGATACAACATTGAATAGAGGTGATGAGAGCCACTGCTTGTATGTTAGGTGAAACATATAGTCTTTTGCCATCTTAATGGTTTATTAAGTTGAGGAAATTTTTTTAAAATTTATTTATTTATTTTCTTGTTTCAGAACCTTTGTTTGTTTATTCACTCATTTTTATGGCCGGCTCAGCCTGTCCTGAGGGCAGGGCTGGCGCAGCATGTGGTGCCCGGGATCGAACCGCCATCCCTGAAGCTGCCCAAGCTTTCCAAAGCAGGTGCTTTAGACCACTGAGCCATCCCACCGGGCCCCGAGGAAATTTTTATTAGGTTGAGGAAATTTCTTCTTTGCTTAGTTTGGCTTTGGTTTTTATTAAATGAAATGAAGATATATTGGTTGTTTTAATTAATTAATTAATTTTTGTCTTTTTGATCCAGGGTCTTGCTATGCAGTTCAGGCTGGCCTTGAGCTCACTATTGTGAGCTTGTGTCTATCTAGCAGCACCCAGTGTTGGGTGAGGAAGCTGACTCAAGCTGGCAGGAGATGCACAGACTGATGAAGGCTGAATGGGGCCAGTTCCAGTCTCATGGCTATAAATCAGCCTAAGCTGTGGTGGAACTAGAAGTGTGGGCTTGCTGGAACTATCCGCTACTCCAGTGTAAAGCTACAGATAACTTTCTGGGATTGAGCAACTTGGATCTGGACTCTATCTGCCCACATCATCTTAACAGTGACAGCAGAGAGAAACCTGGAAATGGACATTTTTTTCTTTCTTTTTGTTTGTTGGTTCTTATTTTTATGTGAATATGAACATTGTTTTTAGTTGTTGTTCTATTCTTTTGCTTGTTTATTTGTTTTTTATGCATTAGGTACAGGATCTATAAGGACTACAGGGTCTATGAGGTCCCACTGTGTATTTTAGACTCATTGTGATCCTCCTGCCTCAGCCTCCCAAGTACTGGAATTACAGGCACGCACCATCATGCTCAGCAGTCTGCCCGCTTTCCAATGGCATAATTTTCACCATCTTCAGCTTTCATTTTTCCAGTCTTCTTGTTGTTTTGCTTCTTTTTCATACATCATTTTTTTTTTTTTTTTCCCTAATCGCTTCCCCACTAATCGCTGGTCTTGATCTTGACCTGCTTCATACAGTCATGGCACCTTGAAAAGGCAGGATCTTAGGGGCTTGGGAGATAGATCCATGGCACAAGTGCCTGCCTGACAAGTGCAAGGTCATGAGTTTGAACCCTGGTCTTGCCAAAAAAAAAAAAAGGCAGGATCTTGTAACACACTCAAAACCCAAAAGCCAGCTACACCTGGAAGAAACCTTGGAGAAGCAGTCATTTACTAGGGATTCTAAATACTAGCAATTAAGTTACTCACCATAGGCAATTTATAAGCATCAAATCAGGAATTAAACTAAAAGAAATAGAAAATGACATTGAAATAAGATGTAACCCAGGGGCTGGGGAGATAGCTCCAAGGCACAAGTGCCTGCTGGGCAAGTGCAAGGTTGTGAGTTCGAACCCTGGTCCCACAAAAAAAATAAATAAATTAAAAAAAAAAAGAAATAAGATGTAACCCAGACTTGCAGCTCCCCAAGGCACACCAGGGAGTAGTGAGCGGGCACAATCGGACAGCCACCTACCTGGGCTGTCTGAAGTGATAGCAGTAGAAGTAATAAATGAATGAGGTTCTAGAAAAAATCAGAGCAGAAGTAATTCCTGAGATAAGTACACAGATGGTGACTATAATGAAAGACATGATTATACACCGTAGAGCAAGAAGAGATTTAAAACAACGATCTCCAACAACAAGCGCCTGCTTAGGCAAGTGCAGGGACTGGAGTTCAATCCCAGGCACCACAGGCGCACTGGGCTCGCCAATGAGACTGGGCATGGTGATGTACACATGTAATCCTAGCGCTGGGGAAGCTGAAAACGGGGATCACAATGAGTCTGAGCTTCATAGTGAGACCCTGTACCAAATACACCCAACAACAACAATGGAAGAGGAGCTTAGGGAAATGATGGAAACCATAAACGCACAACATAGGAAAGAAATATAATCCATGAAACAGATTCAAATAGCGTCTTAGTTACTTTTCTCTCATTACTGTGACAAATACCCGACATGCAAGCTTAGGGGAGGAAAGGTTTGTTTAGCTCACAGTTACAGGAGGTTTCATAATTTAAAGCAGCCTGAATTATGTAGCAAGACCTGGAGACTCCACGCCGCCGTGTCCAGGATGATTCGCTCCATACCTCTGAGAGACCATCGCCTGGTGGGGAGAACCTCAGACAGTGTGTGCTGCCAGTTTCGTGGTTCACACCTCTCTTGGCCCTGCCCCTCAAGTCCTGCCCTGGTCCCTTGGCCCCACCCCTTGAGCCACACTCTTGACAGTCCCATCATTTACATGAGGCTTTGGGAGTACAACTAGATACAAACCATGACAAATAGATACCTAGAAAGTTGAACATTCTATTGAAACAATACTCAGCAGAATGAGCCAAGGTGAGGACAGGAATCAGCTGTAGAAGACAGGATTAGGATCCAGGGAGATAGCTCAGTAGAATAAGTGCCTGCCTGGCAAGCACAAGATCCTGAGTTCAATCCCCAGTCCCACACACACAAAGGGATTATGGTTAGTGATCATGAAAAGAAAAATTTCTTTCTTTCTTTTTTGGCTGGTGGGGCATGTAGTGCCGGGGATCAAACTGAGGTCCCCTGTACTAGCCTAAGCTTGCCTAAGTGGGCTCTTTAGACTGCTGAACTATCTTGCTAGCCCAAGATTTCTTAAAAGTAGCACAGGACTATGAGAAATTAATTCAGCACCTACTGGATAATGCAGAGAAGAGTAGCATAAAACTAATTGGAGGGAGCCTGGCAGGAAGGCTCAGTGGTCTAAAGCGCCTGCTTAGGAAAGTTTAGGCCGCTGCAGGGACCAAGGTTTGATCCCCGGCACCACATGCTGCACCAGCCCTGCCCTCAGGGCAGGCTGAGCCGGCCATAAAACTAATAAATAAACAAACAAACAAAAGTTCTGAAACAAGAAAAAAAAAAAGACTAATTGGAGTCACTGAAAAAATTGAAAGATATCACAAGTAACATTAGCAGTATCAGTACCTGCCTGGCAAGCACAAGGTACTGAGTTCAATCTCTGGTACAAAAAAAAAAAAAAAAAAGTCATGGCAGAAAACTGTCCAGCCATGGACAAAGAATTTGATATAGTTAAATGAAGCATATAGGACTTAAATTAGCCATGATAAACTAAATCTATACCAAGGCCTATAATAGTCAGGATAGAAGAAATCCATCACAAGAACAGGATGCTAAAAGTTGCTAGAGAAAAGAAACAAATCATCTACAAAGGAAAGCCCATCAGAATCACAGCAAACTTCTCAACATAAATCCTCAAGTTAAGGAAAGCTTGCAGTGAAACATTTTAAGCCCTAAAAGAACCAACCTTTAAGCTGGGTGTGGTGGCTCACGCCTGTAATCCCAGCACTCGGGAGGATGACACAGGAGGATTGGTGCGAGTTCGAGACCAGCCTGAGCTACAAAAGTGAGCTCAAGGCCGGCCTGAACTGCATAGCGAGACCCTGTCTCAAAAAGACAAAAAAAAAAAAAAAAAAAAAAAAAAAAAAAAAAAAAAAAAAAAAAAAAAAAAAAAGAACCAACATTTAATCTGGATTAATGTAACCCCACAAAGCTATCTTTCAAAATTGATGGAGAAATAATATATTTACATGGCAAGGAACACCTGAAGAAATTAATGAATGCGAAAAACCAGCACTCCAGAAAGTTCTGAAGAGCATTCTAAAAGGAAGCAACAACTCCATGATCCCCACAAAAATAAATCCACCAGAGAAGGCAAGCAATTAAACAGAGGGGAAAGAAAGGGAACCAAAACAGGAAAATAGTAAATAACATGACAAGGAAAAGTCCATACATATCAGTTATAACCAACACTGTTAATGGCCTTAATGCACCAATCTAAACAGACTGGAAGAATATGTCAAGAAGCAAGGCGTCAGGTGTGGTGGTGCACATCTGTAATCCCTGCACTTGGGAGGTTGAGATAGGATTGATGTGAGTTTGAGACCAGCCAGGACTACAAAAGTGAGCTCAATATGCTGAATACAAGAAATACACATTTCTTTTCTTTTTTCTTTCCTTTCCTTTTCTTTTCTTTCCTCTTCTCTTCTTTCTTTCTTTCTTCTTCTTCTTCTTCTTTTTTTTTTTTTTTTTGCCTAGCTGAGGCTGCCATAAGGGCAGCTGGGGCTGTGGTTGGGGGTGGAGATCTAACTATGGTCCCTGGCATCTGAGAGACTACCAAATGATGTGTTTTAACCAGCCAAGCTACCTGGCAAGCCCTCTTAAAAGTTGAGATGACTTTTTTATTTTTTGTCTAGCTCAGGCTGCTTTGAGAGTGGGAGTGGGTATCAAACTACTGTCCCTGTTCTTGGCTGGGATTGTCCTCACAGGCATTTTAACCACGGAGCTAACCTGAAAGTCTCCCCAGCCAAAATGCACATTTCTTGCATACATATTTAATTAAAAAAGAAATGTATAGACTGAAAGGCAAAGAATATAAAATTATACTCCATTTGACAGGAAGCTAGAAAAAGACAAAGGTAAGTACTCTGTTTGCAAACAAAGTAGATTTCAAGCCAGGACTGACTAAGAGAGACAAAGAAGGTCACTACATCTTTTTTCAGGTAATCCAAGAAGAAATAGTGATCATAGATATATGTACCAAATACTAGTTCACCCAATTATATAAAATAAATATTAATAGAAATGAAAAGTTAAATAAGCACTAATGCAATTGTAATGGGGGACCTCAAACCACCATTCTGACAAATAGATCAACTGGACAAAAAATTAGGGGGCTTTTGGGCTAGCTCAGGTGGTTTAAGCACCTGAGCAGGTAATTCCAGTCAGGCACAGGGGAAGGCAGCTCGATCCCCACACCCACCCTTAGGGCAGCTTGAGCAATCCCTCAACCCCCACTGAGCCATCCTGCCAGCCCCCGCCTTACCCAGTTTTATAAAAAAAAGGAAAAAAGACTCAAACCTACGCAATTATGAATGAGAAGGTGAAATTCCATTTTAAGAACCTATATTCTAATCAGACGAAAATACGAAAGAAATGGGCAAATCCATAGATATCCATGAATTATCAAAGCTGAATCAAGGAGATATAAAAAAAGCCCCAATATAAGTCAATGAAATTGAAAATGTAATTAAACAGACTGGGAGATGGCTCCATGGCGCAAGTGCCTTCCTGGCAAGTGCCTTCCTGGCAAGTGCAAGGTCATGAGTTCAAACTCTGGTCCCGCAAAAAAAAAAAAAAAAAAAAAAAAAAGTAATTAAAGCTTACCAATAAAGAAAGCCCACATCCTGATGGATTCACTGCTGAATTCCACAAGAAATTTAAAAAATACATAATGCTGGGAAGTTCAGAGTGGATGTCTAGTGGGCGCTGCACTAGAGAAGGGGAGAACCTGTTCATTTCTAGAGCCTTTGACCAATAGATCTGTTTGCTTTCTACAACCTCTGGAGACAAATAATTACAACACTATGGCAGGGATTTTGCATTCAGTGATTTACAGGCCCCCAGGCAGGCTACAGACTGAATGTGTGGAATCTCTCATGGGTATAAGTGGATGCGTCACAAAGTTACCAAATCAAGAATTCCAGATAAAGTGTTTCAGCCTTCACCTGAAAATCAGGAAAAGTATACTGGGGATCCACAGCACATTCACAAACTGCATGTTGTTACCAGAATAAAAAGTACAATAAGAGAACCATATTGGGAAAAAGATGTAAGCAAGATGCTTGGAGCACACACTCCTCTAGTTCATAAGAACGTCCCTTCAGTAAATGCAAAACTGAAAATGGTTAAGCATCTTATAAGAATTCAGCCCCTGAAGCTGCCATGAGGCCTTCCCTCAGAAGAGAGCATGGCTAACACATGCCTCAAGAGTACCAGGGAATTAGTAGTGCAGTAGCACCTGAAGCCTGTGGACACCTGTAAGCCCAGCACCGGGACTAAGGTAGAAGAATCCTTGAAAGTTCAGGGACAGACCCAGGCTACATAGTTTAAGACCAGCCTAAATACAAAGTAATACTTTGTTTTAAGAATTTTTTTATTTTATTTATTTATTTTCTTGTTTCAGAACCTTTGTTTATTCACTCATTTTTATGGCTGGCTCAGCCTGCCCCAAGGGCAGGGCTGGCGCAGCATGTGGTACTGGGGATCAAACCTCAGTCCCTGAAGCCACCCAAGCTTTCCCAAGCAGGTGCTTTAGACCACTGAGCCATCCCGCCGGGCCCCCAATGTAATACTTTGACCACAAAAAACAAACAACCCTGTGGAGTAGGAAACAAGACCTGATGCAACAGAGCTTCATATTTTATTTATTTATTTATTTTTGACTTTTTGAGACAGGGTCTCACTATGCTGTTCAGGCTGGCCTTGAGCTCATTTTGGTAGCCTAGGCTGGTCTCAAACTCTCACCGATCCTCAGCCTCAATAGCTTTCCTGTACACAAGTAACAAACTCACTGAGAAACTAGGGAAACAACATATTTCACAGTAGCATTAAAAAAAGAAAGAAAGAAAGAAAGAAAGAAAGAAAGAAAAAAAAGATCTAGAAATCAATCTAAGGAAGAAAGTAAAATACCTCTACATTTTAAATTATACTACCCTGGCAAAAAGATTGAAGAAGTTTTCAGAAAATGGTGATATGAGAAAGAAAACTAAACCAGTGTCATTTTATATTGCAGTGCCATTATAGAGCTTAAGTTTATTTCTTGTAAATGTTGTCATAGTTACCTAACCTGATATAACCCCATGCTTTGTCATAAGACCACTTGTTCCCTAAGTAAAATGTTGAACAACTTTATCTTCTTGTCATGAGCTAAGCCCATGCTTTGTGGTATTTCTGTAGCTGTGCTAAGTTATATCAGCACCACCACCCTAGACCTAGAACTAGATACAGAACTAGAATTCTATAACTGCTCTCCCCTCCTGCCCTTTGGGGTTGGTGCTCTGTCATGTATTGGGTACCCACCATTGGCCCCCTAATAAACTTGCTTGTCTTTGCATCCATCCTTCATAGGTTCCTCAATTAAACAAGTGGGTTTGCTGTAACAGTGCAAAGATACCCCTTGGTCTTGGGTAGAAAGAACCAATATAGTGAACATGACCATACTTCTCTTAATTGTTATACAGGTATAATGCAATCTTGATAAAAATTCTAACAACATATCTCATAGAATAAGAGAAAATAATCCTAAAACTCATTTGGAACCAGAAGAGACCTAAAATAGCAAAGGTCATTCTGGGCAATAAAGGCAAAGAAGTGGACATCACAATCCCTGACTTGAACCTGTACTACAAAGTTTCTGTGTCCAAAGCAATATGGTACAGGGAAAAAAAAAAAACCCAAAAAATCCAACAACAACAAAACAAACTCAAAGTCAATGGAGCAAATTAGGAGGATTAGAAACAACTCCAGACACACTCAGCTACCTTATGTTTGATTAAGAAGCCAATCATGTTCACTGGAACAAGATAACCTCTTTAATAGTGCTAGAAAAACTGGCCTTTCACAGGCTGAAGATTAACATTAGATCCATAGCTTTCACCACTTTAAACTGAAGTCGGATGGGATTGGGCATGTTCAGGGTAGTATGGCCATAAACTAAAATCAAAATTCTAAAATGAAAACAAAGTATTTTTGTCTGTTCTTCACACAAAGGATTACTATCCAGAATATCAAAGAATTCAACCACCAGGCACGGTGGTACATGCCTGTAATCCCAGCATTGTAATCCTGGCCCTTAGGAGGCTGAGCCTAAGAAAGATTGTTGCAAAACCATCCTGGGCTAAAAAGTAAGCTCAAGGCCTGCTTGAACTGCATGGCAAGACCCTATTTCAAAAAGATATACAAACACACACACACACACACACACACACACACACACACACACACAATCAAACCTCCCTCCCAGTTAAAGGCTTGTTATGGTTTATGTCTAGTTGTACCCCCCCAAAGCCTCATGAGTCATGGGGCAGGGACTTCTAGAATTTGAGACTTGACCCATTATCCACTGGGATTATGTGTGTTAATACTGATGAGATATAGCCGGGCGTGGTGGCTCACGCCTGTAATCCCAGCACTCTGGGAGGCTGAGGCAGGAGGATTGGTGCGAGTTCGAGACCAGCCTGGGCTACAAAAGTGAGCTCAGGACCAGCCTCAACTGCATAGCGAGACCCTGCCTCAAAAAGACAAAAAAAAAAAAAAAAAAAAAAAAAATACTGATGAGATTATGGTCTAAGTACTGCTGGGAATTATAGGTGTGGCCTAAGGCAGATAGGCTAAGGCCGAGAGCCTGATGTAATAAAAAAAGAGACAGAGAGACAGACTAGCGCTGTTGCTCTGCTGCCCTGTTTGGTTGGCTGCCTCTGTCGCAATTGTTGCTGTTCGGCAGCCACGAACTGGAGGCTCTCTGCCCTGTTCCACTCAGCCTTGAGCCAGCTGAATATGGACTGAAACCTCCACAAACTGTGAGCTAAACTTTTCCTTCCTTCATTTTGGGTGTTGGCTATTTGTCCCAGCAACGAGTAAAAGGTAGCTAAAACAAGGCCCACTCCAAAAATAAGTACATGAAACAAATGGACACTTCTCATATGCAAAAGTAGAAATAACAAATATATGAAAAAATGAAAAAAATACAAAAACAAAAAGAAAAAATATTTAACAGCACTCCTCTTTTGCGCTATCATCAAGAATTTAACCAATAACAAATGCTGGATGGGCTGTTGGGAAAAAAGAACCCTTCTTCACCATTGGTGGGAGTGTAGACTGATGCAACCACTGTAGAAATCAGTGTGCAGATTCCTCAAAAACCTAGGACTAGAGGTCCCATTTGACCCAGCCATTCCCCTTCTTGGTATCTTCCATAATAATTAAAAAAATCATACTGTAGTGAAATATGGACACCCATGTTTATTTTTTTTCTTGTTTCAGAACTGTTGTTTATTCATTTATTTTTTTGGCCGGCTCAGCGTGCCTCCTCGGAGGGCAGGGCTGGCACAGCATGTGGTGCCAGGGATCGAACTGCGGTCCCTGCAGCTGCCTAAGCTTTCCTAAGCAGGTGCTTTAGACCACTGAGCCATCCTGCCGGGCCCCAGACACCCATGTTTATAATGGCACAATCTGTGATAGCTAAATAGCCCAAATGCTCATTGATTGATGAATGGATAAAGTTTTCTTTTTTATTGTCTTTAAAAATACAGTAGTGGGCCAGCAAGATGGTTCAGTGGCCTAAAGTATCTGCTTAAGCAAGCTTAGGCAACCACAGGGACCACGGTTCCATCCCTGGAACCACATGCTGCGCCAGCCCCAACCCCAGGGCAGGCTGAGCTGGCCATAACAAAAATAAAACATAAAAATACAGTAGAAAAAATACAGTAGAGTACTTGTATCCAAAGAAGGATAGTCTCAGGGCTCACAAGACAGCCCAGTAGACTAAGTGCCTGCTTTGGCAAGCCCAGGGACCAGGGTTTGATGCCTGGCCCCACATGCTGTGCCAGCCCAGGCCCCTGGGTATGCTGAACCAGTGACAGAGTCCTGGTGTGATGGTGCACACCTGTAATCTCAGCACTGGGGAGGCTGAAAACGGGAGGATCACTATGAGTTAAGCTGTGTAGTTAGACCCTGCACCAAATACATAAATGAAAAAAACAAGGGGGTGGGGAAGGATAATTTTGAAACATTTCTAAGTAAATGGATGCACTTTGAGACTATACTCTGAAATGAAACACATTGGATACACCTATGTAAATACACCAGTTCCCTGTATTGAGAAACCAAAAGTGTAAATAAGGACCAAAATAGTGTTATAGACATTGTGATATAGGAAGAAAATGTTCCAATAGGAAGGGAAACTAGGGAGAGGGTTGAAGGAAATGAGGGGAAAACAAGAAAAAAAGTAAGAATGGAAACAGCTTTTGTAAATAGGGAGGGAAGAGAGGTTGAAGTGAGGTCAGGGGGATAGGGAAGGAAGACTCTGGATACATCATACTCTGGTACAAGGACCCTAAAATGAATGTCATCATTATGCCTACCTAAAACGCACCCATAGATTTAATAAAAAACATTTAAAAAGGGCTGGGGAAGTAAGTTCTGCACTAGATCCCTAGCATGTATGAGGTCCTGGAGGGGCTATAATTTATCTGTACTAGGATTTTTTTTTTTTTTACTGAGACTAGCAGAAGCGGGGCAGTGGTGGTACACACCTATAGTCCTAGCTACTTAGGAGGCTGAGGCAGAAGGACCCTTGAGCTCAGCAGCATGAGGCCATTCAGCTAACATAGCGAGCCTTACCTCAAAACATGACACAAAGAGTGAATATACTATTTTAGGAAAGGATGTAGTGCTACAATAAAGTGCCATTAACTTTTTTAGAGGTTATATTTGCTTTTCTCTAAAATGTTTTTTCAGAAATAAGAAAATACATCCCTTTTATTATTCCTGTGGAAGTGTCTATTGGACCAATATGGGAAATCTATGGACTCTGCTACTGTCTTTCTCTACACCTAATTATCTGACTTGTACTAATCGCTGTAGAGAGTGCCAGGAATCTAGGCCTGCCTCTTAGGACTCAGTTCTCTCAGTCTACCAAGATGTCAAAGCACAAGTCATTTCACAAACATCATGCAGTAGTTGAGCAATCTGAAATCTATAGCTCATGCCTAGGACAGTTAAGCTGGAGGTTTTTCAGGCCAGGGACAGACAAACCAGGAAAGCATAAAGAAATGTGATTTTAGGAATTGTTGATTGAAGTTATTTACATCCGTATCAACAAGACAGTGTGTTTTGGTTTCATAGATGGACAGTGAGGCTCGAAGGTGCTAAGTCCTCCTTTTCTCTGTATCCACAGAGTAAGGGATCTTATGCAGAGGCATGAGACCAACTCCTAGCTGCAAAGATCAGGATGTTCCTGTCTGTGTGCACATCCCAACCAGCCAGCAGGAGGTAGGGTGCTCGGGAACCCTTCTGACTGCCCAGAGATGATTACAAACTCATTAGCAGACAAGGCAAGGAGAAAAAGCACTGCCCACGATGGAACCCTAATAATCAGGCATAGCCAAGCATAATACTATGATAGAAACCAAGAGAGAGGTATCAAGATGGTTGGTAGCCAGTGCTGCCTAGATGCTAAATAATGTAATGAGGGAACAAAGGTCCAGTGAGTCTGAAGGCTAGATAGGACTTAAAAACCCAGTGGTCTCTTTGGAATGGTGGTGTAGGGGCTTGGGTGTAAGGAAACTAAACAAGTGAACAAATATCCATCCAGCACCATGGTTAGTCTTTCCTCTATATCCAAGGTAAGATTTATCTGGGAGCCTGAAAATGTCAAGGGAACTTGGCTCAAACCACAGGTAGTTGAATAGACACCTGGTCCAGTAATTAAAGAGATACTCAGTGATTCGAAGAGGCTCTCTGTAAATGTTCTTTCAGATCTACCACTGTAGTCAAGATTGGGTCTTTAAGCACAGAGAAAACTCAAAGCAATTTACCACAGGGAACCATAGCAAACCACAGCTTACTGAGGAGCACACCACTTTTGTTGCATGGTCCTGTAGGTGATTACCCCACCCACCCATCCAGTAAAAACTCCCACAACACTCTTGCCTGAAGCATATTATAGAAAAGTTAATGTAACTTGTAAATAAAAGTTTTGAAGAAAGCCAGAGGCTTCCAGCCAGAACTAGGGAGCAAGACCCTATGTCAAAAATAAAACAAAAATTGAAGGTCCTAAATTCTCCTAGTGGTACTGGAGATTGAGCCCAGGGCCTCACACCAAGCCACATTACAGGACCATTCATTTGTCAGGGTCTTGCTAAGTCACTAAGTTGCCCAGGCTGGGCTCAAACTTGTAATTTTCCTGCTTCAGCTCCCCAGAGTGCTGAGATTACAGCGGGTGCCATCACATTTGGTGAGATTTTGACATTGCTTTTGCTTCATAGTAATATCTAGAACCTGCCAACAACCTTGAATTTTTCACTCAATTTGTTGCTGTTCTAATCTTGTAAACCTTACATACTGCCCAAATAAGTTAAAAATAGTAGTGAGAAATGTTTCCCTCTGTTCTGTGTCTCATTTTGAAATTCAACTAACTGAATTGCAAATTGGAGTTCTGAGAAACACTATAGGCAGGATCAAAGTGCATCTGGCCAAGAAAAGGCATCAGACCCCATTCTGTTAAAATATGCGAGGCTAGTGTTTTTGGATGAGAGGAAGTGTTTCCCACAGTTTTTTTTTGTCAAAAACTACTGGATCATCACTTGAGATGTTTAAAACACACTGGAGGACAGTGTCAGGGCCTGAACCCAAGTCTCTAACATCCTAGGCAATTACTCTCCCATGACCCTCATCTTAAGTGTTGAGAAATGAAGAACCAATTGGTTTATTTTAAAAAATTAGATACAGGGTCTTGCTACACAGTTCTTGACACATAGTGATCCTCCCATCTCAGCCTCCCCAGCGCTGGGATTACAAGTGTGTGCCACTATGCCTGGTTTCGTGAACAGCATAGCATGTGGCACCAGGGATGGAACTTGAGATTTCGTGCTTGTCAAGTAGGTGCTTAGATCATTCAGCTATCTCTCCAGCCCAGAACCAATTGGTATCAGTAAGTAGACAACAGTTCATGACTACATTTACACCAGTTACCTAAATAGTACTTATGATTAACTGTAAACTTCTGGAGTAGGACAGTAAAGTGTGCTTTGTATGCATGAGGCCCAGAGCTCAATTCCCAGTGTGCAATGGGACAGGGCTCACATTTCTCGCCAACAGAACTCCTTCATATGATAATCTATTTCAGACTTTTCTAGTAATACTATGCCAATACTGTGTCAAGTTTCTACTGAAAGGAAACCATAATTTAAAAAAAATATACTAATAAGGAAATGCAAGACTCCTTCAATGAAGTCACATCTTGTCTGTGAAAGGCCAGTAGTCTCTTTTTTGAAGGCAGATGATGTGTTCTTTCCTTTATTCATTTAAATCGCTTGTCCCCCCAATCCACTTAAAATTTTTTAAGTTTATTTTTTAGATAGGACCTCACTATGCAGTCCTGGCCAGCCCCAAGCTTGCAGTGATCCTCAACCCTCAGCCTCTTGAGTGCTGGCACAACAGGCTGAGTCACCATGTCTGGTTTCTTTATCCAAAATCCTTAGACCACCGGAGTTTTTTTCAGGTTCAGTAGAAAGCTCACTTTAAACTGTATGTTTAAGACACAATCATTACTGGACATAGAACTTCCTAAGTAACAACTCAGATCCAGTTTTTTCCTAACTGACATGATGAAGTTGGGTAACTTCATCCCCCCACCCCCCTTTTTAACACAGGGACTCACTATGTAACAACACAGGCTGGCCTCAGAGTTCTGATGATCCTCTTGCTTCAGCCATGAGTGCTGAAATTACAGGTGTAAGCCACCATGAGTAGCTATAACTTTATTTACTAGCCTGAAATCTGTCTCAGCTGTGTAATTCAGCAAAATATACAAACTCAGTTAATTATGCTAGGTTTGTTACTAAGAAATAAGCAGAGAAGCTGAGAAGCACACAGGAATATTCCAAGATACTCGACTATATTCTTAGAACAGTATCCTCTCCCAGATTATATTTTATTCACATTTGCAAATGTATTCAGTAACTTCTAAATTCATTTCAAAAAAGGTATTGAACTGGGGCATTTACATTTCCTTGGAAGTTTTTTTATTATACTGAATGTAACAAAAAGAGCTCATTTTAGTGTTTGTTCTTTGCAGTGCTGGGGTGAAACCCAGGGGCTATATGCATGGTTAGCAAGTGGTGGGTGCTTTACAACTAAGCTTAACTTGGCCCAGCAGGATGGCTCAGTGGTCTAAAGCACCTGCTTGGGAAGGCTCGGGTGGCTTCAGGGACTGCGGTTCAATCGCCGGCACCACATGCTGTGCCAGCCCTGCCCTCGGGGTGGGCTGAGCCGGCCATAAAAACTGAGTGAATAAACAAATAAAGGTTCTGAAACAAGAAAAAAATAAATAAAAAATTCTTAAAAACAAAACAAAAAAACAAAAAAAAAACTAAGCTTAACTCAATGGCCTAGAATTCTGTTTCATTTTGTTACTGTACTGGAGGTTGAGCCCAGGGCCTTGCATGTGTTAGGTAAGTGTTCTAGCACTGAGCCACACATCCCAGTTCCCCAAATACCATTTAATGTTAGCTAGCATCTGATGGTTCTCAGATATTTATATTTAGGAACCACCATTACAACTCAAACTGGTATTCCAAAGGAAGTAGTTAAAAAAAGAAGAAACAAAACATACAACTAAAGCAATTTCTCTTACTCTTTACTTTTCTTTTATTATTCAAAAGTCAAATGTTATTTTTAAATCATCCATCCTCAATTTTGACTTAATGTACTGTCATTTCCAAGATATGAAATTTCAGAATCTCTTTGGAATACTCATTTCGTTTCTAGGTTTAACAAAACTGTCGAGGTTTTAAATTCTACTCTATTTCCCTGAAATCTCAAGACAGTTGCTGATGTAAATTTTAATATAAAATATTTAGTCACAAAATAGTATTGCTTTTGTATGCACATAGTTGTAAGATTATTTTGCTCTTGTCAATAAAAACTATACCATCTTTCATAAAACTCTAAACAAAGAACTGTGATGTAGAACAAAAATTACACATGGTAAAACAGGTACCAGCACAACATTAGGTTATATTACATCAAAACTGTTTTAATGGTCCCAAATATATATATTCAACAACTAATCATACACTCAGGGGAGGAAAAAAAAAAATCAAAAATAAAATAAAGTCAAACAAACCAAAAAAAAAAAAAAAAGACACAAATGACCACATCTAGAATTCCACTCAATCTTTAATCAAGTAGGACAAGTTCCCACTTTAAAAAAAAAAAAACAAAAATCTGCAGTCTGAAGGGCAAAGGGAACAGATAAAAAAGAGGGAACTTCATACTTGCCCCTCCCCCACAGAGGTGTCCCAAATCTGCTGTCGATTGACGGCAATGTTCAGAATGTATGATTTTAAAGGCAGGTCTCTTTATACAAAGAAACTGCTGGCATTCTTAACTAGTGAAGAACTGGGGCAGAAAGGCCCATTCTCCTTAGTCTCAAACATGGTCCAAGAAAGCATGTTTTGATTGTAGCAACTGACCAGTCCATCCAGAGTTCCACTTACAAAATCCCTGCCCTGTTGGCTTTTTGTTTCCATTTCCTTCCCTGAGAAAAGGGCAATGTGTGGTCCAGGCTGGAGAGCTCAAGGCGGAAGTCCTTCCCCTAAACACGCGGTGTCCCCTCCTCCTGCTCCACTGAATTGGCACTTGATGAGCAGAAGCCGAGCGTGCGAAGCTGAGCATGTCAGTCCTTCACGAGAGACCACTGCGCTCTGCTGGGGATTTTGTGTGGGGGAGGGGCAGAGAACCAGTTTTGTCACTGGGTGCTAACCACAGGCAGGTGCCATTACGACGACTCAAATTTTGCTTTCTTTGACACCGGTGGTGTCTCTTCCTTGTCCTCATCCTCATCATCATCTTCATCATCATCAGGGTAATCTACCAGGCCCACGAGGCCGCCCTGTGAAAAAGGAGGATTATTCACAGAATAGAAAATAAAGTACTACATTTAAAAATACTTCTGCTTTAAAGCTGGAGATTATCTTCTATCTGAATGTCAGTAACTATACTTATTTCTGGGTAGTGTGGTTGCATGCAACTGAATTTATGTATTTCCTAGAAAGACTTTTTTTTGGTGGGCGGGTGGGAGACCAGGGTTTGAACTCACAACCTTGCACTTGCCAGGTAGGCACTTGTGCCATGGAGCTATTTCCCCAGCCCCAAAACACTTTTTTTTTTTTGCAGGACCAGGGTTCGAACTCATGACCTTGCACTTGCCAGGCAGGCACTTGTGCCACAGAGCTATCTCCCAGCCCCTACCAAAACACTTTTAATAGTAAGAGTTCTCCCCCCCCCCCGCCCCGCCCAGGGATTGAACTCAGG